>OZ026620.1:90212612-90357612 GCA_964020975.1 Hermodice carunculata | reverse complement strand
TCTCATAAAAAGGCAAGACTTCATCTATAGAAATATTTGAAATTTCTATCTATAATGGTCTTCGAGAAAAAGGGCGGACGAACTAAGAAAGGAAGAAAGAAAGAGAGAGAGAGAGAGGGGAGAAAAGAAATTTATTCTCAAGGTTCCAGGACAACTGACATGAAATTTATATACTGTTCACTTGATAACTTGAGATACAGTTAAGCTAGGACCCTAATATTGCACGTGTTAATGTTTCTCTATGAAGATCAACCTTGACTTCAATTCGGAGGTCACAGTGCAACATGCATCAATTCTACTCTTCACCATAACTTGAGAACTGCTTGAACTGAACCTTGATGTTGCACATGTTTCTATTGTTAGCGTCCTTCGATGAAGGTCAGACTTACTCAGTACACGGCTGACCTTGATCCTATCCTAAGTTCATAGGGCCACAAGTGCGACGAATCTCTTGGTCAGCTGAGCATGGGCTGTTCACGCAGCCCTCTTGTTGATATTGAGTAGTTCTGAGAAACATTTCTATTTAGCGCCAGCAACAAGTAGCCAAGGTGATGCTTTGTGCTAAAATAACTAACTGCAAATCTAAAATAGTGTGAGCAATCAGTGAATATTTGATTTAGACATACGATCGATCAGCGGCAGATTCTGAAACAGGTCTCCGTATTGACCGTTCATAACCAGTGTTGTCCGAGAGGACCAGAACCAACGCAGTTTGGGTCTGCAGCGGTCCACCAAGCGGTGTCCATCTCTCGTTTGAACCTAACAGTACACACCACGTGGGGGCACGGTCAAGGCGCAGTTAGAAAGGTGCAAATGTTCAAGAATAACAAAGAGCTCTTTCCACATCCCTGGTACACTCTAACAATCAGTGTATTGTTAGCACTACTTAGTTGTCGCTATTCCTCCGAGACAAAAGACAAAAAAGGTTT
Source organism: Hermodice carunculata (assembly GCA_964020975.1). NCBI lineage: Eukaryota > Metazoa > Annelida > Polychaeta > Eunicida > Amphinomidae > Hermodice > Hermodice carunculata. The sequence continues at coordinate 90,356,683 of OZ026620.1, read as the reverse complement.
TCAAAACATCTTTGTTTTGCATTTGTAGAAACCACAGCCAGGGCAGACAGCCGACAGGGCAAAAGAAGTGGGGCGTTCTGCCTATGGAAAATCCCAAAATCGATATACGCATTATCATTGTAGTTTGTGTGGTTTTACATCTGACCTGTCAAATAACATGAGAGTTCACCTTATGAGGAAGCTACGATACAGACCTTATCACTGTGGTGGTTGTGAGATGAAAGGTATTACAAAGCGGGCTATTCTTATACATATCGAAGCCAGACATAAAGATCAACCCACTGACGTCAAGTACAAACCAGTTGACCGACTGGAATTGAAAGTAACGGAACTGCTGCATGATTCTCAGGTTCCAATCAACGCCAACGGTCAACATGTAAGGCAAAATTACAGACATAATAAAATGCGAAAACCTGGACGCCGGGGTTCATCGAGAGCAGTTACAGGAGAGAAACTTGGTGCGCCAGCAGAACCAATAAAAAGCTCCGAAAAAGACAAATCTTTTGACAATGTGGCCATAAAACAGACCGGGGCCTTTTGCAAACAGACACTCAACGAAAATTTACAAGTGCCATATGTGGAGGTCGCAGACTGTAAATCAAAGAAAACTAAGACACAAAAAATAAATCTGAACAAAAAAAATCTGAAATATTTCAGGGCAAACCACAGCTCTGTTCAAAAGCAAGTGGGTTTGCAAGAAGAGACAAATACGGGCGCTTTGAAGCAAAGTCAAGGTGCGTCTGATGAAGATAACGACCATTTTCAACAGGTACGTATTTTTTTACATGACCCAGCATGCTTCGACGGATATGTCCATTCAGAATACCAAAAGCACTGTTGCAATTTGGCGCTTTCGAAGGAAATCTGATGGATATCAATATTAACTGCAAAAAGGCGTCTGAATTCTCGGTTTCTTCTTCTTCTTCTTCTTCTTCTTCTTCTTCTTCTTCTTCTTCTTCTTCTTCTTCTTCTTCTTCTTCTTCTTCTTCTTTGAACTTAAATCTTAAATAAAATGATTATTATGTTTCGGGGGATATATTCAACACTGCATGCAGTAACAGGCAACAGGTGAGAATGATGATGATGATGATGATGATGATGATGATGATGATGATGATGATGATGATGATGATGATGATGATGATGATGATGATGATGATGATAGTAATAATAAATCTGTGGCTCTCCATTTGTCTGCCGCCGTCCTGTGTGACACAGGTGGCCTGGAGAAAAAAAAAAGGAAAAGAAGATAAGGTGGAGGAAACTATGGTAATATTTATCAGTTTATGCTGCCATATTTTCCAGGACCAGAGCCGAGGCTAAGGGTCCACCACCCACTCTCTCACAGCTGTGGTGGGCATCTGGTATTTGTACATCGCATGTACTTTCTTTAAAAAAAAAAAAACAAAAACGAAAACAAAACAAAACAAAAAGCCAAAAAAAAAAACTTCCCTCACACACCCTATCCCCGCCTCTCGGGCTCAGGCATTTCCTATGGGTATTCCCATGGGAACGGTTATAAGGGCTACCACCATTCCCTTTCCGCCCTGTATTCTGGAATTCCAATTTAACCTGTTACTTTCTAACTCGATTATTTAATTAATTTGCTCCCAGCATCCTGCCAGGTAGTCCTCTACACTTTTAGTACTTTTTCTGCCTCCCAGAAATCCACCTTTCAAACCTAAAACCCATGCTACACGTTTCTTTTCCTCTAAACACCGAACCTGTTTTAAACCCTTATTGTTATCTTTCCAGTGCCACTTTCTGCAAAAATGTTTCCTTATCTCTCCATATGCATCGCGCCACATCAGCCAATGATCCACTGTCTCATCTGGCCCTTGTCTACACAGCTTAGACTTTCCATTACTACCTGTTGTCCACTTCTGTTTTCTCTGTTCTAGGCTGATTACTCCTGAAAGAAGCTTGGATCCTTTCCCTCCATCCTAACACAGACTTTTTTGGCGTTTATAATGCCTTGTATGCTTTTAATAAACTTTTTCCCCGACTCCTCTCTCTTTTCTAGTCCTCTTTCCAACCCTCTATAACAGTCTTGCCTATATATACTTTGCAATCATCTTCCTCATCATATCCTTCTAATTCATATCTCTTTGCTAACTTATCTATGCCTTTGACCCATCTTGTTTTTTACTTGACTACCTCATTGTAAACTTTTCTGCATCACCTGTCTTCACTTACTGCTTGTAGATACCCCCAGTATTTTAACTTTGCTTTGCCAATCCTGTCTGAGATTTTATTGCATCATAACTATTATAGGACTGCTTCTGTTGTTGGACATGGTGGTGCTCCCAGTATCCATTTGCCCATCTCATTCTGTGCTTTCTTCATTTCCTGGATATTTCCCTCACTTACTGAAACCACATCTAAGCCATATATCATTCCTGGATTGCAAGTATATCCCATAATACTCTTGCTGTGTACATACTGTTGAAACTGTTCAGTGCTGTAGCTTTCATAATTTCCTTACTACCATTCACTTTCTGTTTAATTTTCTCCTCCTGTTACTTAAATATGCCTTTATCAATTGTTTTTACCTTAATGCCTAGGTATTCATACTCATTGACCTCCCCAATTTCGATCAACTGTTCTCTACCTTCTGGAACTTGGAACTATCCAATTCTCCAGTTTTTATTCCGTATGGTTTCTTCCCAAAAGTCACGAATTTACTTTTATCCATACTGAATTCCAACCTCCATTTATTCCCATACTCCCCTGCTATGTTCAGGATATATTTCTAATTTTTTCTGGAACTCTACCATGAGTACAATGTCATCTTCACAAATAGACCTGGAAGTTATTGATCACTTACCCTTATTCCCTTATCCCACTTTATCAACTGATCCCCCAACTTTTTAACATACAGAGTGAACAAAATTGGGGACAGCACACACCCCTACTTTAAGCCTATGTCCAAACGTGCATTCTCTACTTCTACCTTTCCTAATGAAAGTGTGCAGTCTACATCTTCATACAACGCTTTCAGGATTTCAAAAAAAATTCCATCAAATCCTAGCCCACCTAGTTTTTCCCATAGAAAATCTCCCCATACCCTGTCATAAGCTTTCCTCACATCTAACAAACCCTTGAAGTCTTTTTTCGCTTTCGTCTTGCCAATCTTAACACCAGGTCAATGTGAAGATGTGGTCACCTACCCTTCTCCCTGGTCTGAATCCATTCTGAATTTTCCCCAGAAGACCAAGCCTCTCAACTATTCTACTTAGTCTCTGGTACATTATCCTACTGAATATTTTGCCCATATTTCATGAAATTGTGATGCCCCTACACTGGTCCAATTTGCCTCCTGGGCCCTTCTGTGGACTATATGACATCTTAAGTCTATTCCATTCCTTTGACACTTGTCTTTTTTCTATGACCCTGTTGAAAAGCAACTGTAAGCTATGTTCAATTTCTTATGGCCCTCTCTTTATGGATTCTGTCAAGATATTATCTGGTCCTGGTGCTTTGCGTGACCGCATCTGCCCAACTACCATTTTAACTTCTACACTTCTGATCCTGCAACACATCTCTGGATCCCATTGATCCTGTGTTTACTCTGCTTGACCCACTGGTACTGTTCCCTGACCCCACTGTGGGTTATTGACTTCTTCCCAATGCTCCTTTAAGGCTTTCTGTATTTCTTCCTTGTTATCTGTCCATTGCCTTCTGTGCGTAATTTTCTGTGCTTTATTCTGTTTTCGCCCATTAATCTGTTTCCAAAATTGACTGACCCTTCTCCTCCATTCTCCGTTATTTTCCATGTCATTCCTTCGTTATCACTGGCTCTCTTCTCAGCTTTCATCTCTGTTACATTCCATTTATGTTCCATATACTGTCTCTTATTAGGTTCGCCTATATCACGTCCAGAGTACCTCTTTTTCCTGGCTAATCTCCATGCTCTATTTTTAGCTGTCCTTCTTTTTTATGGCTCTTTTCAACTCTGGGTCTATTCTATACCCTAGTTTTTCAATCGGGACTTTCTTTCTACCTATCTTTTCCTGTGCTACCTTAGAAATCCTTCTGATCAGGCCCCCATTCATTTCCTGTACTTCTCCTTCATTCTTCCATCAATTTTTTCATTCCTGCAATTCAACCTTTAAATTTTCGTGATACCCTGCCCAGTCTGTTTCCTCCGTTATGATCCACACCCATTTAGTTCCCCCTCGGTTTCTTCTTTGATATTGCATGTTAATGGAGACTATCATCCAGTTATGGTCACTGCCTTTATCCAATCTCCCTTCATTATCAATTTCGCATCTTTGTATCATTTGAAACACTCCATTGTCCACTAAAATCTGTCAATTATTTTCTGTCTTTCACCACATGCCCATGTCCACGTTTCTTTGCACTGTACATCCCTATTAGCTATCCTCAGACCAAATCCCCTTGTGAAATTCAGTAACCTGGTTCCATTTCCATCGATTCCGCTACCCACTCCCTCTATTCTACTCATTTTACCCCCTTTTTTAATACAAAAAACTACTCCTCCTCCTTTCCTTTGTCCAGTTTTTCTCCGTCTACCTATCAGCTCATACCCTGGTGGGCATGTTACTACATTTATACCAATCTCCTCTCTGATATACGTTTCTGCTAGGGCTACAATGTCCATTCCCACACTCTCTGTTACATATCCTATCTCTGTCACGTTTTTCTATCCCCAGCAATTAATATATCCCATTTTCATGGTCTTCTATTTTTCTATTACTCTTCGTCTTTGCATTTTCTTTGTTTCTAGTTCTAACACTTTGCACAAGACGCTGGGATTTCTAGTTTCCCTGCTGCCGCAGTCACTCACTATATGCCTGCCCTAACCTATTTCCTCCTACCTGACTGGGGTGCAGACCATCCCCGGCAAACAACTCATTCCCGCCATCAAACTCCACCCATACCTCACTGAACGCTATATCCCTCTCCCTACACATCCTATCCAGCTGCCTATTGATCCCACAGCTCCCAGCTACTCATCTTAAACTTTCGTAGAATCCCCATCACTAAGGGCTCACAATCTAACTGCCTTATGTGATCTAAAAGCCCCTATACCTTCCCAAAACTGGCTCAGTACCCTCCCCCATCCCTACCCCCCCCCCGCCCTTCCTTGTCCCACGGTTCATTAGTCCCAACCTGGACTGTGACCTTCCGGCACTCCCCACTGCTCTTCACTATCCTCTCTAAACGCTCCTCTGTGTCTCTTATCTTTGCCTATGGCAGATACACCCTCACCCTGTTCTCCCTGTCCCTCCTACAAAAGGTTCTGTCTTGCGTCCTAAGCAATACTACTCCCCACCACAACTGCCTGTCTAATATTAACTCTCTCTCATCCCTCTTCCCTCCTGGCCTGCATCCCCTCCCACACTGTCTCTCCTGCCATCTGTCCCTCCTCCCCTAAGGTGTAAGTGGCCAAAACGCGTTGAACAGTTGACACCATGATTATTTGCACGAGTGTGCAGGATAAAAATATATACACAATCAAATAGCATTTAAATATTTTAAAATTCCATCTCCATTATATTCAGTTCAAAACTGCTTTCTCTGATCCAAAGCTGCTTGTGTTAAATTGCAACAGAATCTAGATATATAAATCAAGAGCAAGGTGGCAAAATGTAGATGTAATTGCAGTTTTACCTTGTAACTGTATCTCTCTTTTGCAAAATCACTCGTGCTGATGTACTGATTTTTGCGTATTCTATTTTACATCTAAATTTAATCATAAATTCATGAAGCAATTGTTAAATACACAATCATTTGTAAAATGCAAGGGAAATATCTCATACCCTTTCTAGTGGAGCAATAACGTTTTACAGGCTTAGTCATGCTGCACTGCACAACACCAGCAGTGTTATTGTGTGAAAAGTGTTCATTATGTGATATTATCAACACTTCTTCCGGCTCCCTATTGGTCTGTACCTACCACCCATGTTAGAATAATTCTTAGTAAAACAGTTGTACTAAACACTCCCCATCACTGCAGCTTCAGGGAGCAATCAAGCGCTTGGTTCAGGGTCACCAGTTCTGGATACTTACGCAGCTCCAGCCTTGTTGGCGGTACCGTCGGTGAAGTGTCCCCGCTCAGCCCCGGAGTTGGAGCTGTCAGCAATCAAACGCTTGGTTCACCAGATTTCAGAGCTACGCCAATCAAGTCGGCCCTTATTTCAACTAAATTTTTGTAGCGGATCTGTCTCACGGTTCATAAGAAGTCGAAAATATGAATTGCAGACGTACAGACCCCACGTGAAATAGAGTCGCCCTACGCAAGATACTGGTGACAATTTTGAATTGGTGAAATTCCTTCAAATTTTATCACAGGCTAATTTTAGGTTCTCCTCCGTATTTCCATATTGAGTTCAATAGTTTGAAAAAGCTGAAATGGTGGAATATGCAGAGAAGAGTTAATTATCCTTAAGTTTCACGTGTGTACAAGCATTTTCATCGAAAAGCACCATCTTAAATGTCAAACATGGCTCGAGTTTCAGACACTCAGACACAGCTAACAAACCAAGGACAGTACTTTGAATTTTATTGTATCACATGTTATGCAACAATAATACAGAGGCTTCATGTATAATGATATTAAGATGTGGAACAATCTCCCTAATGGTATAAAGTCTAGTGCATCTTCAAGTATTTTTAAAAGGAAAACAAAAGAAGTGTACATGGAGGAAAGGGGATCACTGGAAAGCGGAAGTCTCTTTTAAGCATAATGTGATATTTTCTGATAAATAGAAAAGGTCAGAATTAGGTCTAAGGTGTGTATTTGCTCCAATACATTACTGAATACAAAAACATTTGGAAGGCCAAAGTTGTGTATTCCCATTAGTTTGGATGTTAAAGCTTGGAGGAATAACCGTTGATGATTCGTCCAAGGTTAAAGCAACCTTACATAAACTTATGTAGCTGTGGTTATGTGATTTTTGTGAGGTATTTATGCATCTAGATTCACCCTCTGAAATTTGATGTTTCTATGTGCAGTAGTTTTCAGGTTATTGAGTTGCAAATTACCATGTAAAGTATTGGGAATACAAAACCCTAGCCGTCCACTGATTGAGTGCCCTCATTTAGGCAGTTTTGAACCTTCTTTTCTTGTCCTTGCCTATTGTCCACAATGTATGGCTTAGGAGTAGCATATATACCAGGGTATATTGATTCCAGCGATCGCACATATCAGTTTTTGTCTCTCGGCAACACAGTTGCTCTCCTTCCCCTCCCCCTCGCTACTTATTTATTTATTTATTCATTTAACAGACCGCTCATTTCAGTTTTATCTCTCAGCACTGAATCAGTTTCGGCAACACGGTCGCTCTCTCTCTCTCTCTCTCTGTGTGTCTCTCTCTCTCTCTCTCTCTCTCTCTCTCTCTCTCTCTCTCTCTCTCTCGTATTGTATTGTGCTAAAGTGTGTTTGTAAATATTGTTTATTGCAATCTGGGCCCGATGGAAGAACAGTTTTTAACTGAATCGGCCACCCAGTATAAAAAAACAAAAAATAGATGTAGATTTACGAAATCACACATGAAGGCAACTGCAGCCTGCATTAAAAAAATAACCCACAGCAAAGGAGTCATGCCTTTTTGTTGATTCAAATATCAAAACATATAAAGTGGACGGTGAAGAGACATTTTTTTAACAAAAAAAAAGACAAAGGAAAAAGTAGGAAGGCACACTTGAGAACATCCTTACGCATAATTATACACACATTCTCGAAGAAAACGGGTGTCCAACAGCAAGAAATGCTCTTCAAATTAATGATATGGAAGAAAAAGATTCATGCAAACTAAATATTTCCCTCTTTCATATAAAACATAATGATCTTTACCATTGCGATTCATTTTTCCCCTGAGAAACCTCTGCTGAACACCACAATTTCGGGCCGGGGGTTGTTGTACATAAAGCAAATGATGACAAAAATTTTTGGCAAGCAATAAGGTAACACATGTGGAGTCTGGATGTATACCTGAAAAACAGGAGACTGATACTCTAGTAAAGAGCAGATGTTGTAAGCAACAACCCTTGTTGAGAGTAAGGATTGTACAGAAATACGGGTCCGGTCTATCTGAAGGTCCGTGCACCTGTTTTTGTCCAAAAACATTTTTCATGAAAGAATGAGTAGTTACATACAGCACGTACTTAAATTAAAAGTCAAGTTTATCTCTAGGCTAGTGCACCTGTTGTATGCAATAAGCTATTTCATGAGAGAAAGAGTACTCATATACAGCATGTATTCAATTAAAAGGGCAATAATATCGAAGCAGTCGACAGTCACCAGCTAAAACCGAGTTCTCTGATCCTTTCATATTTGCACAACATACATGCTCTATTGATAATAGGGACAATTAAAGCCGGCTCTGAGTCGATACGCATCGATCTGGTTCTGTTCATTCTATGCATCCATGTGTGAACAAATGATAATCCCAAGTGGCAGACAGGTGATGAGTTAAAGAGAAAGGGTCCCGAGCTAGCTTTGGAAGGGAAAGAAAGCAAAATTCACTGCTGAGAGATAAAAGTGAGATGAGCGGTCTGTTAAATCAATAAACAAAAAAAGTTGAGAAGGGGGAGAAGGGGGCTATCTGGTCTCTATCAGTGTCGGAAAGGACAGCGACTGTGTTGCCGAAAGACAAGAACTGATCTGTGCGGTCGCTGTAATCAATATACCGTGGTTTTTATACTACTCTTAGGGATAATTTTGACATGATGTCCAAATCTCGTTTTCACATATGATGTTAATCTTTAAGAGTTAAATTGATATTGCAGAGATGGTCTAGGATGTTCATTTTCCATAATTATATTCAAAGTGCAGAGATATATTTTTCCACAGATCACTCAACAATGTATTCATTATGCACTATGGAAATAAGCGACTTGCACTTTCTAGTGCTCACTTCATAAAACATGGTTTCTCGGTTCTTGTAAGGTCTTTCAGACCCATTGCTTGCTGACCTATTACATTTAATAAGTGTCACTGAACATCTTACATTTCATCTGCCATCTGAATATATGTATCACCTCTGTGTATTATGAAAGAAATAAAATCAACCAACCAATCAATCAATCAATCAATCAATCAATCCATCAATCAATACGGAGGTCACCGTATAAATGGGACTAGACATGCGGTAACCACACGTTTCTTTTTTGAAATTAAGTTATAGTATCAAAGGTTTTAGAACTAATACCACCCCAAAATAAAGATCATGTATAGATACAATTATAGGCAGTCTTTAAAATGGGGTTCTATTAGATATCATTGAACTACATACATACATATATATATATATATATATATATATATATATATATATATATATATATATATATATATATATATATATTTAAAATGGGGTTCTATTAGATATCATTGAACTACATACATACATATATTTATGTATATATATATATATATATATATATATATATATATATATATATATATATATATATATATATATATATATATATATATATATAGATGCCGTAATGACTGGTAAGACATCAAAATTTCATTATAAAACATTCTCATACATCTAAAGAAAAAGTTCACGCATAGTTTATTGCTGCAGGCTAACAAGTACTTTAACATTAACAAACGGCAACACAGTGTTTCTGAAAAAGCACACAAGCGACCATCATTGTTAGCCATGTTCCTCTCTTTTGGGGATAAAAAATTCCCAAGTGCAACATAATCGAACGAGCAAACTGGGAATTTTTGCGCCAAAGGTTTTGTCATTTCTTCGTCATTGTCTCTTGTCTCTTGTCTCTTGTAAAAAATGTTCCTACAGCCTGCTACTTTCTATTCATCTATTTCTTCATAATTTGCCAAGTGAATCAAGGATGAAAATTATTGAAATTTAATTTTACTCCTGCGGACCTCTAATCCAAAAACTATCGACCACAGGAAATCGGTAAAAATTGTGAAGACATACCATGTCTCTCTCCGTCTGTCTCTCTTTCTCTCAACACAGCGAGAGAGAGAGAGAGAGAGAGAGAGAGAGAGAGAAAAGAGAGAGAGAGAGAGAGGAGAGAGAGAAAAAAAAGAGAGAGAGAGAGAGAGAGAGAGAGTTCCTTACCTTTTTGGACACTCCGTCAACAGGTTTCCTTGATGCACGTTCTTGGTATTGAGTGCAGACTGCGCCCAGGAAAGCTGTTGATTGATGCCCAATATCATTATCAATATAAAAAAGAAGCAGACGAAATTTCATCGGACCATCTGATGTAACCTTCAATGGGGAAAATGTACATGCGGATGCATCGTCCTAACCTATTTCAGGATTAATGTATGTTGTCAGATGCATGAGCGACGTGAGTATTTCCTAGATATAAATTACGATCGCTAGAAGGAACTTATATATTGGGCAGTTCGTGTGTAAATAATTAAGCCTTGGATTCTCGTCAACAGGTTTCCCTTCTTGGCATTACACCCAGACTGCGCCGAGGAAAGCTGTTGATTGATGCCCAATATCATTAGCAATATAAAAAAGAAGGAGACGAAATTTGCATTGGGCCATTCGATGTACCCTTCAATGGGGAAAATGTGCATGTGATACATGGTCCTGGCGTCTTTAAGGATTAGTATATGTTGTCAAGTACATGGGCAGCGTGAGATATAAATAGACGATCACTAGAACGAACTAGTCACTAAATCATTGCAAACCTACCATTTGTATGACAATCAAAACTTACGTGTATATATATATATATATATATATATATATATATATATATATATATATATATATATATTCAATTTTCCAGGAAAAACATGAAGGTCGAGAAGAAGGTCACAGCAAGAAAGACGTGGGTAAGGTTCTTGGCAAGTCCCAGGGCTCACGAACGCGTTATCATTGTGGGTTTTGTAGTTTTAAGACTGACGTGAAAGTTAGTATGAAGTACCACGTGATGAGTCGGGAGATGGGGTATAAGCCTTTTAAGTGTGGACAATGCAAACTGAAAAGTGCGAGCCAATATGCCATTCGACAACACAGCAAAATTCGACATGTTGGTAGGCCAATCGAAATTAAGTACACGCCAAGTGATCACCTGGAGAAGAAAGTAACGAAACTTCTTAAAAAATTTCAGGTTCTTGTCACTGCCGACTGTGAACCAATAAGGAAATATGATGGACGGAATAAAATTAAAAAACAAAGATTCACAAAGTCCGGGAGCAGTGACCAAAAGAATCGAGTTTCAGGGGATTCTCTGGATAAAACAGCATCAAAGTTGTTAATTCAAGATTGTCTGACTCAACTAGGAGGCGATAATCACAACATAATAGATAGACATACAGAATGTGTCGAGACTTCAAAGCTCGATGGAAAAATTTACATGGAACAATCTATGACCACGGACAACTTGGCAGAGCAAGTGCGCAAGGAAAATTTACAAGAACAGAAAGAAATGCTTACAAAAAGTAATTCACATAACATCAGGTCAGCAAAAACAATTTCCAAGAGAAAACGTCACCAATTTGCCAATCCTGAACAACTTCCTGTGGACAGGCAAGCACATGTCGACACTTTGAAGCACGGTCAATGTGGTTCTGATGAAAGGAATGACACTTTGCAAGGGGTAAGTGTGCCAAAAATATCATATGAAATAAGAAGGATAACGTACCCCTATGTATCAGTATTCAGTGCCCCAAATATAGATACAAAAACATCTGGCTGAGTTATTATATGACTCAAGCCTAAAGAAGAAACGATTTTCGAATGAAATACATAGTTAAGACTTGCTGAAAATTCATTGCCTTTTTGCTGGGTCACATAAATGATGATACTGGGGTGAGCCCCAGACGCTGACTTCACATGAAGGTCTGTCTTCCAGCATAAAGTTGGTACTCCCAAATATTAATGTCTGAAATCATACTCCTTACCAATTTTCTTGTGATGTTCTCTATTTCCGGCTGAACAGACATGGCTTACCTTGCAAAAAAAGCGCAGAAGAAACCCATAATGTCACGTCAAGCTTCCAAATCTTGCACTCCTTATGCCCTTCCGTGGAATTATTAAACAAGACAAAAGCGTGGTTTTCAGTGTGCAGAGAAAACACCGTACTTGGTCGGCCATATGGCACGACCTATTGAACTGAACAAAAAGTAACACGTAGATGTATGTTTTATGCACATTTGCAACTGGGGCCTTAAAACAATTACAAATATCTCCAAATTAACCTTTTGGGGGCCTTTCATCAATGTTTAAATGTCCAAGCTCCCAAAAATCTTCAAATATTCTGCAAGATAAAGCATAATTATATTTTTATGTAGGGATGTCAGTTCTACCATTATGTGAGAATGATTCCTGCTAACATTTGTTGAGGCGCTGCAAAGTGACCATTATAAAATATTTTCTGGTTGATCAAGTTTGAGTTCAAAGTGCCTTTTTCTGTGGTCAGGTTTGTCAGATAGAGAGACCTGAGCGTTGATGTAACACGTACTTGCTGGCACAGTTGTTGTATACTGTCGGACATTTCGTTTCAGTTTTGGTGAGTTAATCTGCAAAGTGCCACTCGCAGGATCTTTCCAGATTTGAATTCTCGCCTAACTGATAGGTGTTGTCAGTTTGTCGGATATTTCATTGAGGGCCCCCAAGGGGGGGGGGGGGTTGTGATCACGATTCACAAAAAATTTAAATGTACTTTCACGGCTAAAACCAAATCATAAAAATTACAATTACATGAACGAATACTTATAATCGCGAATCATGTTAAATAATCATTGATTTCACAGTGAGTGCACGAGAAATAAATATAGAATAACGAATCACACAAATACTTATAATCAGATAATCACAAATCAGACTAAAATAATCCTCGATTTCACAGTTCACGAGAAATAAATATAGATAATAACGTATCACGAAAATACCCCTTGGAGCCCCTCTTCATTCCGCTTTTGAGAGTTAATTTCCAATGTGCCACAAAATCTGTCTAGGACTGAAAGCCCGTCGAAATCTTGCCTTTATGCAACTGTAAATGATTCATTACTATTCCACTATTGTCGGTTTTTATTTAGCTTCATTTTCTCCTATTCATCGTTTCACTATTGGGCATTAAACAATGAGAACGAACTTTCAAAGTGCAATTATGCGTGCTTTTTTAAAAATAATTCTTTATTTATTTTTTTGCACAATTCAAAGAAATAGAAATACAAGTTACAATCTTAATTAACTGTGCACAAATTTGTGGTATCGTAAGTCTGCACATGTCAACTCTGTATCAGGATATATTGTTGAAAATACCATACCACCTTTTCTCAAACAAGTCATATTTTCCTTGAGTATACGAAACATGTTGCTCTACTCATATTTTGAACTTGAAGTATGCAAGAAAATTTTCAAATGACACTTGTTGTTTATTACACAATCGTTTATGTGTGAAGTGTTTGGTCCGAAGGATACAATTATTAAATGCATATTTATAATGCGATGAATAGCATCCTAGAATAATTATTTCAGCGGATAATAATGTTATTATATAATAGTAATCACGTTACTAGGATATAATGCATTCCACCATGCTTCAAAGTTGTTCCAAAATAACATTGTATCAGGACACTCCCAAAATCTATGTAAAATTGTACATTTTTGCAAGCAAGCATCACATTATTCTGAATCTACTAACTAAATTTTGAATAATATTGCTTTGTGAGCCACTAATTTTTTGTAACGTTCCAAACTGGAACGCTTGTACTTTACTTTCTATAGTAAATTTGAAGGACAAAATAAATATTTTTGACCAGTCATTCTCAGATATATTGAACATGGGTGTCCCAGTCTCTGGACAAGTAGGAGACTCGCACATTTCAAAACCTATAACACACCAATAAAACTCCTTACAAGCTGTATGAGTTACAAATTTCAAATGGCCATTCAACATGAAGCTGGGTATTAATGATGATTCGAAAGATCTTACTGTTTTTCTGAGCAAATAGTGTTTCAAGTGACCTGGAATAGACAAGCGTAAAGAGAAGTATTCCAAGAAGTTAACCTTTATAATGAATTTTCATTCCAGAAATGAGTTTAAAACATTCTACATCCGTTCACGATGTCATTTATATATTTAATATATCTTTTATATACCAATGTTTATAAAAAACGGTTTTCTTGTCAATTGTTATATAAGGATTAAACCATTAAAATTCCCTGCGGATTTGTATAATATTCTCAGGACAGAAGTGCTTACGAAATAGTTTCCAAGATTTTTTGTTTTTAAATTCTCCATTTAATAAGGGTAAATCGAATTTCACGATATTAAAATCACATCTACTCAAGAAAAGGTCTTCAATGAATGGTATAAATTCCTGAAATAGTGATTTCCATTTTGCTTTATTAGAGCTGTATAATCGTTTAATCCAACTTATTTCAAAGCATATACACGTGTCTGAAAGTGCATCACTTTAAAGCCTCTTTATCAAAATTTTGATACATGACTGGATTTTTAACTTTCTGGGTAGATTGACTCAATACAAAATTGCATGTCATAGATCGAACACCTTTGATAATATTTTCACTGGTATGTATCAGAGAAGCAGGATAAATAAGTTTAGAGACTGGAAGATTCTTAACGAGTGTTAACGACTACATTTTTACCTATCAAAGATAAGTTGCGCATTCTCCAAACTTTTAGTACTTCTTTAAATGATTGTAATCTACCTTCAAAATTTAATTTACACATTTCTAGTTCAGTTACAACAAATGTAAAACCCAATGTATGAAACGTTCCCTCCTTTCAAAATACTGGAAGATCCCTATCTTCTGAAAATTTTGTTGCTCCAAACCGATACAGTGCAGTCTTTTCTATATTACATCTTCAGCTAGAACAAATTCTAAAATTTTCAAAAACTTGAAATAACAGTTTTGCGGATTCTCTATCAGCAACAAAACAAGTGGTATCATCTGCTAATTGGCTTATCTTCACAACAGTTTCATCAAATATTAAACCTTTAATATTTTCATCCAATCTGATCAGTGCTGCTAGTGGTTTAACAGCGAAAAAAAAGGAGCGAGGAGGCATTCGTGTCGGACACGAGATAGAGGGAAAAACTCTGATGTATAACCATTGTTGATAACGCAACTGTTAACATTGCAATAAATTATTTGGACCCATTTCATGATTCCATAAGTTTCGGACCTTATAGTATTGAATTATATATGGAATTAACCTAATGTTTCCCCTTAATTATCGTCCTTTTACGTATCCTGTTTGATCCTCATTAATCAAAATGTGCATAAACTTCTGTAATTTCATGGTAGGAGCTTTGGCTAAAATTTTGTAGTGGACATTTAGCACTGATAGCGGTCGCCAATGTTGCAAAAATACTCTAGACCTATCTTTCTTCGGCATTGATGGGATAACACCTCTGCGTTGATCTACTGACAACTTACCAAGTTGAAACGCATAACTTAAGCTATCAAAGACTAATTCCTGAATATCTAACCCCAACAATTTGTAAAATTCACTAACCAGACCATCTTCGCCAGGACTTTGTCCATTTTTAAATAATTTAAAGGCTTTACTTCATTGTTCTGTTGTCAGGTAACTTTTACTTCCTGCTTTCTGATCTTCAGTCAATTTTGGTAAATCAGGATTTTGCATTTTTTTGGGTCACTGATTAATATTTACCAATCTAAATTTCAAGAGGAGTAATTTTTTGGGGGGGGGGATAAAATATTTTGTCTTGTATGAAAATTTCTTCTGGGCTTATAATTTCAAAATTATTTACAGATAACTTTGTTATACATTTATTTTGAAAATTTGTTTTCTCTAGATCTAGAAAATATTTATTGCTTTTTACCCCTAGTTCCATCCATTTTGCTCGGGGTCGTAACATGACCCCTTTGGTTTGCTTGTCATTGATATCATTCAACTCTTTTTCAATGTCTGTTAATCTAATTTCCTCTGTCTCATTTAATACTTTATTTGTATCTAAATTTTCTCACTCTTGCTGTAAATTTTGCTCTTCGGATATTTTAATCTACCTTTCAATTTGGAAAACTTTATAGACATTCCTCGAATATCGCATTTAATTGTGTCCCAAACCATACCTTTATTTTCTATATCATTGTATTTTTTGGTACATATCTGTATCAAATCTTTCACTTTTCTAACCTATCCTTCATCTTTTAACAAAGTGGAACTTAATTTCCAAAAGTCAGGCTCTTTTTTCAAATATATTTCCTTGAATTTGTAGAGATATTAAGCTGCGATCTGTTGGAAGGACGTATCCCGTCATCGATAATATATGTTGGTTGGAAAGAGGAGGCTAACCAGTAATCCAGTCTGCATTGCACTAGAGGGTTTCGTTGTTGCCATGTAGACATAAAAAGATCTGGATTTCTAAAGCGCCAAATATCAATAAAATCTAATTCTTCTATTAAAAGATTACGTATACCGTACCCATATTTGGAAAATGGGTGAAATGTTTCCTCCTTTTTATCTTTTAAGTCCAGTATTGTATTAAAGCTCTCCTCCCCCCAATAATGATGTTTTCTCCAGAAAAATCACTCTTTTTTCATGTAAGGACTCTAGGAAAGATAGCTGCTCTTTTTCATTATTTTTTGTTGGTGCATAAACATTTGCCAAAATGAACGTAGTGTTATCATCAAGGTATCAAGAATCAAGTATCTTCCATTGGAGTCTTTGATCTTTTGTCGACTATTGTATTATATAGTCTAAATTATTTGGAAGTAGAATGGCCAAACCTCGACTATTACTTGTTCCATGTGAAAAAATGACATTAGCGCCCTGCTAATTTCTCCATATTTTTCGCTCTCTGTGGTGCTGTGAGTTTTCCTGCAAAAGCTTATCCTTGCATACAATTTGCACAACCAGTGAAAAATAGACCTTTTTTTGAAGGTATCACCTAGACCCCTTACATTCAATGAGGATAGATGAAAATTAAATGCCATGTGTTCTATGGATCACAATTAATGAGAAAGCCGTTTAAGGTGAAATGTAAATTCTTTTTCCCCATAACCGTGCAGCACCGATAAGTTGAATGGCAGAGATAGTAGAAATATATGTCCAAAATTTATTTTACATTATACATGTACATAAATGTTGCAGGACCCATATGTTCCAATACCAAAATGCTTGTAATATTATCTCCAATACCACCTGGCTCATAATTTTGAACTATGAACTTAGGTGTAATGTCGCACTCCATGTATTCTGATATAACATGCGCATGAATCTTTCAATCAACACTTTCTTACGAACAATATAACAGACAGCACACAAACGAAATATAGAGAAACACCAAATAAAAGAAATGAAACATTTGTTTACTGACATTAGAAACAAAGATAACAAAAACATGTTCTCAAACAACCAAAGCTCTTGGTTGACGTGAAATGCAACAGTAAAACACACCTGAGACAGGTAAGGATAGAAAAAGTGACGTGTTCCCACCGTATCTGATAATATACACCTTAACCCCAGAGTTTCTGCCAGAGGATAAAATGGGTAAAATTCCGTACCCTAAAATTTTCTGAGGGGAAGACTCCGTACCCTAAACTATTTGAAAGTAATATGGAAAATGATGCAAGCTGGGCATTCTTGGGCTAAAAAATAAGACTATCAAAGCCGTCTGGATCCCTTTACCCTCCAGAAATGCTGTAGGATTGATTCTAGAGCATGCAAATTTAAAAGATTTTCTGGGGGAGGACCCTCAGACCCCCCACCCCCACGATAATGATATGGATTCAGCATGTAACATGTCATGTTTCCGTACCCTAAATTTGTCTGGAGGAAACCCTGCACCCAGGTGGCAATTTTTCTGTATATATAAATGTAATAGTGTTACATGCCTAGTTTTTTTCTTCAGCACATTTCAAATCTCAGTCTCAGAGACCTACGTGTTTCATGTAAATATCTAGTGGCAGCTTAACTATGGAGCTCAGACTGCAATCTTAGCTACATGCTTCAACCTACACCTATGGCTTGCTGTCAGCAGCTCTTAAAATGTACTGTATAAAGGACAACAATACATGTAAAAAAAACCAAGCCAGACTCCTAGTATTTACTTATATGGAGTTTTTATATGTATCTTGATACTTTATTGCAATAAAAGACGGATCTCTGAGATATTTCATTTTTCAGAAGATGAAGGAATATGCGTTGATTTAAGAGCTGTGGACACCAGTGTGGAGGGAACTTCCCTGGAACGGTCCGAATAATCTGACCGCTAAACCACCCTTACCCCCTGCCACTGCAAAAAGCGCTGCCCCCGCCCCGCACCCACTGCCACCGGGCGCAAGGGGCTGTGACAAGAGGCCCAGACAGCAACCTCCCTCCGCGGCAAGGTACCACTCCCACAGACGATTAACCGTGAATGAACGCAAAAAATATTTGAGATCCTGAAATGCATGCAAAATTATGGTTCTTAGTTCATCATGGTTTACCAGCGTGTTAAAAAATTCGTATGCTGTGAAGGTTTATACTATGACTTCGGTTATCACCGTATCGATAAAATTTTGTTACGTGATTACTTGAAAATGAAAAGAATTAGTTTATGGACGGCAATGAGAGGCCTGAACGGACATCAAAGGCAACATATGGTTGAGTAAAGAAACTCACAGTTCCCACAGGTACAAATACAAGGCTGCACATAATGGACATTTACATCGTCCGCCCGTCAAAAATAAACAAATGAATAAACAAACAAACAAACAAACTATCGCACGGTCCGCTTGATGATAAAGAGTCTCACCCCTAGTCTTGAATAACTACAAAAATGTAAACTATTGTTATTCAGTAATTCTGAGAAACCTTTCCATTTGGCGTCAGCCACAATTAGCCAAAGGTGCCATTTTATGATAAAAAAAATCTGACCGCTAATTTTCAATAGTGTGAATAATTAGCAAACTTTTGATTTAGTCATACCATCGATGGGCGGCCGATTCTGAAAAATGTATTGGAATGGACCGTTTATAACTAATCTCTGGTGTGCGAGAGATCCAGAATCAATGCAGTTTGGGCCTATAATGGTCTACTAAGCTGTAGCCATCTAGCGTTTGAACCTAATAATACATACCATGTGGGGGCACGCTCAGGGGACGGAAAGGTGCAAATGTCCAAGGGTAAGATGAGTACTTTTTGACAGTAGATATATTTTTAGCACTACTTACATATTTATTGCTTTTACTCCGAAAATAACAGAAAAAGTTTTCAAAACATCTTTGTTTTGCATTTGCAGAAACCACAGCCTGGTCGGACAGCCGACTGGACCAAAGAACAGGGACGTTCTGCCTATGGACAATTCAAAAGGCCATGGAAGCATTATCATTGTAGTTTTTGTGGTTTTGTGACCAACCAGGCATATTACATCAAAGTTCACCTAATGAGAGAGATAAGATATAGACCTTATCACTGTGATCGGTGTGAGCAGAAAGGCTGCACAAAAGGGGAAATTCTTAAACATATCAACTGGAAACATAAAGATCAACCCACTGACATTAAGTACGAACCATCTGACCAACTGGAGTTGAAAGTAATGAAACTGATGGAAGATTGTCAGGTTCTAGTCAACAACAACGGTCAACCTATTAGGCAAAGTTACAGACAAAATAAAATAAGAAAACCTGGACGCTGGGGTTCATCGAGAGCAATCACAGGAAAGAAACTTAGTGCGCCAGCAGAACCAATAAAAAGCTCAGAAAAAGACAAACCCCGTGACAATGTGGCCATGAAACAGGCCAGGGCCTCTTGCAAACGGACACTCAACGAAAATTTACAAGTGCCATATGTAGTGCTCCCAGACTGTAAATCAGACAAAACTAAGACACAAAAAATAAATCCTGACAGAAAAAATCTGAAAGATTTCAAGGCAAAACACGGCTTTCTTCAAAAGCAAGTGGGTTTGCAAGAAGAGATAAATACGGGCGCTTTGAAGAAAAGTCAAGCTGCCTCTGATGAAGCCAATAACACATTTCAACAGGTGCGTATGTTTACATGGCCTGGCATGCTGCGGCAGATATATCCATTCAGGATACCAATAGTGTTGTTGGAATTTGGCGCTTTTGAAGGAACTATGACCGATTTCAATATTAAATGCAAAAAGGCGTCCGTCTTGTCGTTTTTGTTTGATCTTAAATAAAATAATTATTTTTTATTTGGGGGGATATATTCAACAGGTGTGTGTAAGTGCCCAACACATAGTGAGCAGTTGACGCCACCAATGAACGAGTGGGCGGGATAAAATCCATTCACAATCAGATAGCATTAGATATTTAAAGATTCCATCTCCATCATTTTCAGTTTGAAATTGCTTTATCCGAACCAAAGCTGGTTGCGTGAAATTAAGATAGAAGCTAGATATATGTGACCACTTAACTGTTCAAAGGCTTAGTGGGACATGCTTGGGTTACCTGTGCCTGATTATGTCAGCGGCGATGACGGAGGCTGCAAGTCCCCTGACTCAGTAGTGGTCGCTATAAGAAATGCACTCACGACAGGTCCCCGCACACACGTGTGAATGGCTGATTGAGTGGCGCCTGCAAGAGGGCCCTGGGGAAGATAAGCGTCAGCTTACCAGGTTTAACCCTCTATAAATAAGGTTTACCTACCTACCTACCTACCTATATGTAACGTTAGAAGGAGCAAAGTGTAGGTGTAAAGCAGATCCTGAGTCCAGTTTTACCTCGTAACTGTATCCCTATTTTTGAAAAATCAATGCTGTTTATGTACTTATGTTACGTAATCCATTTAAATCTGACTTAAATCTCAAATTATTGAAGCAATTGTTTAATAAATATTTGATTTTTTAACATGCAAGGGAAATATGTCGTACCTTTCCATTGTGGAAATTACTTTTTACAGCCTTGATCACATTTGGACATGTTTGCCCATGAGCCGTGTGCACCTGTATGTCTTAAATAACGCGCGTTTTCTGTTTTCGCTGTATTTGTTTTGTTACTATGTGCGCATATGAGACTAACCGAAAACTTATATTTACACATATTAAATTTTGGACCTTTCACATTAGAAAGGCTCTATTGGGGAAAGTAAACTGAATATACTGGTAGTTAAATCAGGGGACGTTTCAGATACGCATTGTATCAGTGCAAAACATTTGAATTTGATTAAACCTGTGAGTAGTTATTTCTTTATTTGTGACGTTTTATTTGCTGTCACAGATCAAATTAGTAATCAGTAAATTTCTTGCAGATGGGCTATGTTTTAATTATACATAGATCATCTCCAATGCTACAGAGCATGTTTAGTCATTGCATATGCCGTCAGCTTATCACAGGATTATACCAGGATAGTCATATTCCTCTCGTCTTATATGTAAGCTGTTCCATACTATGTTGGCCCTGAACAGCACGCAATGTCATCATTATTGTTAAATGTATTATTCTCGGGTGTCTTTGCCAAATTGTGGCAGTACTTATCATTGCCAAGCTGCCATTTAAACTGCCATTCACAGTACTTATCGTTGCCAACCTGCCATGTCAACTGCCAATCAGAGTGTTCATAATTCATTTGTGCTGCATTTGCAGGAAGCAAGTCATGATCAAGTAGAAGAAAGTCTCACCAAGAAGGACTTCAGTAACGCTAACGGCAAATCTAGAAGGGTAAAGAATTGCTATCTTTGTGCATTTTGTAGTTATAAGACTGACACGTTACAAAGCCTAAAGATGCACCTTATGGCAAGAGAGATGGGGTACAAACCCTTTCAGTGTAGCTACTGTAAGTTTAAGAGTGTGACCAGATCCATTGTTCTGAGGCATACGCTGAAGCAGCATGAAGGCCAATCAGCTGAAGTCAAACAAGTACGAGATGAGAGCATCGATATGAAAGTGAGGAAACTTTTAAAGTGGCAGATTTTGATGAGTGCCAATAAAGCAACAGTGTGGGAAGGATGTGGTCAAAACAAAATAGGAAGACCACCGAAATCAACAAAGCTACAAGTCCATGAGCAGACCAAACCAGCTGGTACTGAAAAGGACCACAGTTTGCGTCATCCGTATGAAGAAAAACATTCTGGTGGAAGCTCCAACGTTGATCCTCCACGACCTGCTGGAGAGCAACTTGGCGTGATTGTGTGCTTCCAGTGTGGTATATGTGGTTTCAAAACTCGGCATTCAGATAAAATGAAGGGGCACCTGATGGGCGTGGAGCTAGATTATAGGCCGTACCAATGCACACAGTGTGCCTTCCACGCAACAAACCAAAAAAGACTAAACGGACATATCGTATCAGCGCATGGGGTAGAAGGCGCTCGGAAAAGTAAACATTGCCCAGATGAACTAACGGAAGTACATCTAAAACACTTGCTGAAAAGAAGCATTGTACAGGTAGAGTCTAGAGAAGTAAATGCGTGGCTACGGAGCGAAGTGGAGAAGGGAGGTTCAGAAAATGGGCCAAAAAATACTGTGACACCAGGCACAAGAAAAACCAATTCAAGTATCGAACACCAGAAGGATAATACATCAGAGAAAGTGCTAAATGTGTCGGAACAACGTGAACACAAAGCAGTAATGAAAACAAATCAAAACCATTTACATAACAAAGCGAGTATGAAGAGTGCAGTGCATTTACGCTTGAAACAAGATCGGAAATCACCTGCTTTGGTGCCTGTCTCAGTGCAGAGGCAGACGAAGGTCTCCAGACACCATACAAATAAAAAGTCGAAGAACATGCTGCCTGAAGTGAAGAGAACTGCAAGTAGAAGGAAAGAGAAAGGCAGAATGTACTCTACACAGGCCCAAGAAGCTTTACACTTGCACAAAAAGGATGATGCGAGTAAAGAAGTCGTAAAACCTACTGTAAAACGATTTTATCAATGTCGAAGGTGTTGTTTCAGCACTATGAAGTACTGGGCCATGAAAAAACACGCACTTGAAGAACTGGGCCTGAAGCCTTATGGTTGTAGATATTGTGCATTTTCTTCTTCCTGTAAAACAGATATTTCTGTACATGTTAAAACTTGTCACCCTAATGTCGGGTGTGAGGAAACAAAAGACACTTGTGTCTACCAAATGAGCAAAGATGAGGAAGAAATGGCAATCACTGAACTCTCCGTCCTACAACAACTGAGTGTCACAAAAGACACTATAAACACACTGTTCCAGTGCGCACTATGTCAACACCAGACGACATGCAGATTGACCATGGAGGAGCATTTAATGGGAGAACTTAGTTATTTACCCTACACATGTGCCGCGTGCAATTTTTGCACATGTAGAATAGATGACATGTACACACATTTCAATTTAATGCATCCCGGTAAAAAGTGTTTTTATTTGTTTCTGACAGACACAAGGAAAGCAATAAAACTCAAAAAGTTGCTTTTTCAAAGTATGAGGAAAAATGTGACTGAAATTCAAAGTGCTTCAGACAGTCAAGGTAAAAGAGGATATTTGGATGAGACTCGAAGAGTTACACAAACTGACAATAAAAGACGAAATGTTGACGGGACTGGAAGAGATACACAAAGTGATGAGAGAAGAAGAAACGTTGATGGGACTGGCGGGACTTCAGACTGCATTTCCAGTCCCAGAAAAGACACTTTACCTTCCACTTTTCGGACGCGTGATCCACAAACAGGGAAGCAGCATGGACATCGACATAATAAGGTATCAGCCTCGGCTGGTGGAACAGCGTCGCTGAAAAGTAATTTTTTGGATGTGAAAAGTACAAAGGTATGGTCTTCGGCTGAAGGGGCGTCTGCAGGAAACTGTAGTAAATTGTCGTCAAAAAGGACGACTTCAGAAAAACGCAATAAAGTATCGTCCTCAGCCGTAAAGTGGCTTTCAGATGAAAGAACAAAAGCGTCACCGTCGGTTGGAAGGAATGCTTCAGATAATATTGAAAATATGTTGTCCTCGGATGTACCGACAACTTCAGCCAGTAAAAATAATTTCAAATGGTTTGTGATTACGCAGTTGGATCTAAAACTATTCAAGTGTGGGAGATGTTCGCATCGCGCCATGTACCCTTCAGATGTCATGCGGCACAATATGGCAACACACCCATCAAAACCTCTTAAAATTAAGAAAACACCGCGTGTAATAATGAAGAGTAAAGTACTACGTCGCTGGAGAAACTTTTGTCGCGTATCAAAACTGAAAAACACCATCGTGACGTGAGGCGGGTTGGCGCGGGCCGTCAGGCTTTCCTCGTATTGTTGAGGGATGCATCATACAAAGATGGACCTTTTTAATACTAATCAAACACAAACGTCGTGCTGAACCAAATTACTTTTATTTCAGATCTGAACTCCTTGTAAAAAGGCCTTTCTCTTTAGTACCAACACGTGGGTAGTTCGGAAAAATATCAGAATAGTCCGGGGCAATAGAATTACTCGAGGAGCATCTAGTGGCAGTGCATTGGAAGCAAGGAAAGGTGCGAAAGACTCTGCATCCAACTTAGTACTGAAAAGGTTTATTGTTAATATTGTTATGTTCGATTGTGAGAACAACGTGCTCAACAAATTCCATGTTTGGCACTCATTATGTGACTGTACCTGACGTCACAAGGAACATTTACGCAGTCCATACTTGGGGGACTTCTTGTTTCAAGTTGAACGTTTTTATCTTAGAGGATATGTTTACCACATTATTGAATTAAAGCACAATGTTTATTTCTAAGTGCAATAATCTTGTAATATTTTAAGTTCACAACCGAGCTTTTAGGGAATTTCCTCGTCCCTACGTTCGTCATCCGTTCAAAATTCACATTCTCGACTTCATCTCCAAATTCGCTAGTCAGATCCACTTCAATCTCGGTGGGAATGTATCTGGATGGGCCGCTACCAAGTTTGTTGTCCTCCGCCGCCGAAGGTGGCATAGGGAGACATACAGTTAGTGGGGATAGGGTCTGTGTCCGTCCGTCCGGCCGGCATCATACCTCTAGAACCCTAAGAGATAGAATGATGAAACATATACTAGAGATGCATAATACCACGGGTATGTGTGCTGTGGATTGTTTTTGGCCCAAGAACATATTCATTTTCGTGTGTCTGGCAGCATCTCTCTCTATCTCTATCTATATATATATATATATATATATATATATATATATATATATATATATATATATATATATATATATATATATATATATATATATATATATATATATATATGTACACACATACATATATATCCCGTTTATTTAGCGAAAGCCGGCATTTCAGCACACCATGTGGTCGAGAAATTGGCTATAAGATTAAGCACGGACCTAAGGGGCAATAATTTTAATAATTTATTTCTGATACTACCACTTTGCATCGGGGCACCACATGCAGGGTATGACCGGCAATGCGTCAAGACGTACATATGCACAATAAGATATTAAACACACACACACATATACCGTCAAAACGCCAATTTACAAAGAAACTACGAATCAGGTCGGATCTGACGGCTTATCAAGTGACTCCCGCGTATAACACCATGCTCCAATAAGGAAGGACACACTTTAGAACATCCTCGTGCATAATTATGCACCAACAGTTAGAATTGGTCTTATAAATTAATGATGGGGAAGAAAAAGATTCATGCAAACTAAATATTTCCCTCTTTCGTATAAAACATAATGATCATCACCATTGCGATTTATTTTCCCCCTGGGAAACTTCTACTGTAAACCACAGTTTTTTTTGTACAAAAAGGCAAATGGTGTGAAAATTATTGGCAAGCGATAAAGAAGCACATGTGGAGTCTGGATATATACGTGAAAAATACGATATAGATATTCTAGAGCAGTTGTTGTAAGCAACAACCCATTTGATGACAGTAGCGATTGTCACATACAGCACGTACTCAAATAAGGGTTCTATGGATCTGAAGGCCCGTGCGTCTGTCGCTTACAAAAAACTTTTCCATGAAAGAAGGAGTAGTCACATGCAGCCTGCAGTGCTCGAATTAAGCGGTTTCGCATCGCATTTTGCGATATAAAATAGCCTTTTGCGATCTTAAATGAAAAATACATAGCATTATCTGCGATTCAATTAATAGTTGAAACAAACACGCATTTTTTATTCTGCTGAAGAGGTTCTGTGGTCTTGTCTTGCCGTCATCTCTGGACTTCGTCTGCAAATAAATAAAGTCTCATGCAACGAGATCTCATTGTAGCGAGATTTTGTCATTTTCCCGGCGACAACTATTGATGAGAACTTGAAAAACTTCCAATAAGAGATTACCAAAAATGGAAATGATCCCAGCAAAAGTTTCTACATTGCCTGGCAAGTCATGCTGTTACTTCTGTGCTCTCATTGTAAAACCATTAGCCTTCACCACCAGTCAGAGGTCAGAAGCCTGTATGTTTCCATTGCGTTACATACTTCTTGTATTGTAATTTGCACCAAAACACATGTAACCTAAATACACACAGGACCCTGAATAACTCATGTTAAGTCATGTGTACAAATGAACTTCAGGTAAATGTTTAACCTGCCTGAGTGATCAGTTTACTCATTTGATTGGTAAGCAATTAACATGCCGTGGACTTACAGTCCCTGCCATTTAGGACATATTGTGCATGAGGTTATGTATTGAGTGGCTCAGTTTGACAAGGGCCATTGTGATCTCCCTAATAATGTAGGCCCTATAATGAATTTATGGTGGGAATTTAAACTTGGGGCAATGACTTCATACTTCACCAGAAAAAACAAACGTGTGTGTGTGTGTGTGTGTGTGTGTGTGTTTGTGTTGTCTTTTTTGTTTTTTGTTTATATATATATATATATATATATGTATATATATATATATATATATATATATATATATATATATATATATATATATATATATATATATATATATATATTTGGGGGGTGCATAGGGAGTTACACACTTAAACTGTTAACATTCTGCTGATTCGCTGATCAAAACAAGATATCACTGCACATGAAATACGTGCTGAACTGAAAGGCAACATAATCCATATCCAGCTTTTATGGTGGAAGATGAAACACCTTTATGACCTCAGAGGACAGAACCAGCAGTAAAACACAGATAACATACACTTATAGTCTGCCTAGTGTGCCCCTACAGTAAGAAAACTACCTCGGGCTAAAATACAACTCATCACCCAATTTATCTGAATTCACCAATTCTATCATCATTATATGACATCAGATATATTGTATCATTTATTATTTGGTATATTACCTTTCAAATAGTAAGGGACTAACGAGCTGACAGAGGCACAGAAATGAATGATCACAAGTACTGAACAGGCGTCAGTATAGATGCAGGGCTCGAGAATTTTTTTAAAAAATCAGTCCAGTTGTCCGAATATAACTTGATACAATTAACATGGTATTTTTTCATCTATCCATAGACAAAAGCCAAGACGAATCATTTACCCTAATTTGTCGCTTGCAAATTCACAAAAATATGTCAATTTTTACCACGATTCTAGCTGCGACTGTCAAGAGTGAAACTGGCAAAATATTAAAAATACACATTGAAAAGTAAAAAGCACGTGGTGACTCAAAATGAAAAATACAGTGTCATTTCTGGGACTTGCAGAAGTCACTCTCCCAGGTAAACTTTAACAAAGATTACTAGTTGCATTGGTTTTAGGACCCTCTTTCTCATGGCCTCTGATGGGTTGCACATTGTTTGTATACAGGTACAATGAATGCTGTAGATACATCAGAGTCACGTTGCAAATACAGTATTAGCAAGTTCCTCGCAATAAACGGTGTTTTTAATTCAAATTCAAATGAAAAATTTAGTATTTCAAAAGTGAAATGTCTCCTTGAGTGTGTGGACCACCACTCTGTCCTACCACTGCGTGCAAACAGCTGCGTGGCCATGTGGTCTTACAAGCAACACATCATCCAATTGGTCAATTGAGTCACACGCACAAATGAGCCAATCACGCTCATATTACAGAATGTTCATCATGGCTTTTGCCCTGTAAACATGTGTCAATCTTCCGTAATTTATGAACGGAACATACAAGCGGGAAGCTTTGTTTATAGTGCAGCATGCAAAATATAGATTCCAGCGTTTATAGCGACAATTATATGGAGACACAGGCAAATACACAAAGGTATGGGATAGAGAAAAGTGCCAAATGTGTCCCAAATCAGTCTGTGAGAGTTGGTCCCACGATGATCCCCAGTCCACCGTAGATCTACTCTATGCTGTTACCTGCGTGTGACTGGCAGTTGTGTGTTGTTTTTGCCCAAGAAGTCAACTCACGGCACCTGTACATGATCTTTATTTTTTTTCCAACACTCTTAAAAACCACCGATAAATGGCATTTGATGCTAATTTGCAAAAGAATTCGCCATGCAAATTTTATTATTTTTTGACGCAGTTTTGACATCGCTGGGGTAGATCAGACTGACAGTAAGTTACTGTGACCTGCTCCAATAACGGGCATTAGCCAATACATTACTGCTAGTACCTTCGATCTCGTAATCACATGTATGCTAGACAGACAGCTTAAAAATACTTGCTGGTGTTGACAAAAATCAAGTAGGTAGCTAAGTCCTGTTGAATACAACTACCGACAAAGTAATTGTTTCAACCTGGAATGTTTGTTTTGGGATTGCCACTACCTATTGGGGTCCCCAGGCACATGCATGCATTGGTATACACATGGGCTGCAGTAATTGCCAACATGTCGCGAATCGCAAAGGTTTGGACTGTACGTGGTCCTTTTTTCCATTTTTTCGAACAGGAATATATATATATGAGGGAAGTTTTTAACTTGTCCAACAGAGCAAGTACTTTAAAATTTTTACTTCTCTGACCACCATTTTTGTTTTTACTTGTCCAAGACAATTGGACATATGAATTTCCGCTCCCTGGCATGACTTATTGTGGTGAACTGGACCAACTTAAAAACTTCCCAAAGATATGTTGGGGTTTTTTTCAAACAAAGCTGTAACATGGCGCAAAATATGTAAATTTTACAAAAATGAAGGGCTTCTTGTATGTTTTAGCCACGTATGTTTTTTTTTTTTTTTTTTTTTTTTTTTTTTTTTTTTACATTAACCACCTCTATGAACGACGGTTTCTCAGAATGCAATACTGTGCCTTATGTAATTTTAGGAAGTGGAAGGACAGTGCATTTATCTGGCTTGCATGTGGCAGTAACTCCACTGAAATGACAACAGAATGATTCTCTGACTTTTTCTCTTTTTTTCAAGAGGTCAAAACAGATGACCTCTCAACTTCTGCTTCAATATACACTACATATGTGACAAAACTGTATTACTTGACTTCATTCCAGCTTGCAAGCTGAGCCAAAAACATCACAATGGAAAACACGGGCTGCTGGTCTGGCCTCCTGGCCCCAAGTACCTCTAACTCTGTGGCCCAATGTGGTTGGATTTCATGCGTGTCTTTGTCGCAGAACTGAGCAAGGTAGGGTGAGGATGAGACCAAATTACAAATTAGTTATAAACTTTGAGGTCATCAGACCTTGATCAAGGTTAAACACAGAGTTGGTGCAGGCAATGGAAAAATTGGCAAACAATCTTTCTCTCCAGATCATGTCACCAAGGCCTAGCCTAGAAAAGAGGTTTCAGGCCCAACGCAGTGCTCAGCACTTCACCTCTTTCAAGATGGATCAACCCCACATTAAACCACATTGGGCCAAGTTGAGCTGGCCATGCTGCCAAGCCCGGCCATGAGGCCAAGACCACATTATCTATTATGCCAGTCAAAGTCCCATGCCCCTCCACAAAAGATTTGACACCACTTAAGAAATTAGCTGTCTTCACCATTACCACACATGAGCAACTCAAGGCAATACATGAAGCACCCCAGCACTGGCACAAGAGCATTTAGTCAATAGTTACAAACACAACGTGCCATCGGCCCTGTATTTAGACCAGATTCCATTGTTTTCAAAACTGGCTAAAATCACTTTAAATGCCTACTTTGCTAAACAAAATCAGTTTCTTGTCCAGTTGTATGAAAATGTTAATCAAGACGTGCCTGCATTTTTGTGTGCAAAAAGGCCTGTACATGATGAAAATAATATATCAGCTACAAGCATTACAAACAAGTACCAGCTTTTGCCAAATAGGTTAGAACCATATGCCATTTACCTTCCAGTGAGCATCCTGAATGATTACAAACCATTTTCGACCTGTATCTTTAACATTACAAGTACAATATTTTACAAAGATGGTTAAATATAGAATATCTTAAGACTCATTTCACTTTTTCTGAGCTGAGCAAGGTGAGGATGCTTATTAGAGCTTGGATATTCATTGGGACTAATACAGTGAAACCGGTCTTCAAAGACAACCCACCGAGATAACCAAATCTATGGTCTGAAGACAGGTGGTCTCTCATGGGAGGTATAAATAGAATAAGAATTACTGAGCACAGTATCTTAAAAAGACGGTCTTTCAAGACAGGTTTCACTTAAAAGGTGGTCTTTCAAGACAGGTTTTGTCTCATTCGGATGGTCTCTCAAGTAAGGGACCACTGTATAGCACTGGCAGTGTTTGCCGTGCAGGTTTCAATCTATCAGAGGACAAGACCTCACAATACATTTCAAAAGTGCACTAGGCATACTGCACTCGTGATGATGCAAACATGTTAACACCTCCTTCTCTGAAAGCTCTTAATATACGGCCAAAGTGTTCATAATGAAAATAACACACCTACAAATTAAACCTGCCCTTCCTACCTAAGTGTCTAAGTCCTTACTAAAACAGGACACAGCTTTGACAGTAATCCGCACAAGTATGTGCACAGAAATAATATGTCGATGACAACAAGGTTGTTACAGTACAAGTACTTTT
Organism: Hermodice carunculata; assembly: GCA_964020975.1. Taxonomy (NCBI): domain Eukaryota; kingdom Metazoa; phylum Annelida; class Polychaeta; order Eunicida; family Amphinomidae; genus Hermodice; species Hermodice carunculata. The sequence continues at coordinate 90,325,956 of OZ026620.1, read as the reverse complement.
ACATTGGATACCTAATATATTCATGTGGATAAGCTGATACTATATCTTTTTAACCTTGGTGTACACGCACTTAAACATATCCTCCACCTAAAAATTATATTTACCAAAATTATGTTCATTTTACAATCAATATTCTGTTGCCAAACTTGTTCTAAGAAACCAAGAGAGCTCTAGTATGAACCAGTCCAGTGCTAGCCTAAAGCAAATTTGTCAGACCAGTGTCTATGTCCACAGAAAATGCACTGAACAGGATAAGCCTACTTTTTGAAGCAAGAGGTTTTTTTTTTGTTTGCCACACATCTGCACTCCTGTTTCCTTCAATTTTTTTTCATGAGTTGTACTGATGGTGTCGCACATGTGAATAGAATATGATATCAACCATTTAAGCTCTCTCTCACTCTGTCTCTCTCTCTCTCTCTCATTTGCACACACTGGCAATTTGAACAAAAGGTCTTTTAACAAGAAATCTGAATCAAGAATTATTCTAATAATTTAACATAATCACAACTTTTATTGTTATGAATAGCACTGGAACAGTTAAAGCTTCCCTTAGAGATCACATGCTTCTTAATGTTCAGTAAAGACAAAGCGACTTCGTGGTGTATATCTTAGTGACCTCCATCACTCATTTCTACATGCTCCTAAGTTTATGGCAATGATTGTATATGCAAACTATTTACAGTGGTCAAGAGTTTTTGTCAAGGAACCAACACACACGGTCTGAAGTACATGTTCTTTGCTTTGGCATGCTGTGTACAGCTTCCGCATAGGCATCTGTTGCAGGAGCTACTTGAAGACAGGGAGAAAGCAGCTTTAATATTCACATTACTGTTATGTTGAGTGTTTCACATAAAAAAGGACGAGAAGAACTACAAAATTTCCTTTTCACTCCCTTTTACCCTTTACAAGGGCATAAAAGCTGGTTTTTCTGGCTGAGCAGGCTTCCAAATGCATGATGCCAAAGACACTCTGGATCAGCAGATAGAAGCCAGGATACATTCAGTGGCTGCCTTTACAACCAATAACCTAGATTGTGTACAGCCTGGATGTCTCTTGTCCTCAGGTGACACTTGTTACCAGAACAGTCTTACCAACAGACCACAAACCCTCTCCCTCCCCCCTCGATGCAGGCTCCAAATCACAAGATATTTTGCTCGCAAGGATTCTGGCACGGACGGACGGGCAGACACGCTGAAAACGGTATACACCCAAACTTTGCTTGCCGGAAGTATAAAAATCATCTTTTGTTAAAAAAAATATTATCCATTAATGTGCTGTTCACTCTGCACACTATTTTTCCTTCTTTGGAGGTAGACTTTTTGAAGACTTCGCTGTTTACCTCATTATGTCAACATTTTGATTACTTCTGGCGTGTGTGAATGGTCCATTCAAATGTTTACCAAATATTGGGCATGACGCACTAGTAGTATATATACTTGGGGGTACTGAAACACGGGCGATTGAGACCGCCAAAAGCCTCTAAAACCTCGGGACGTCCTCACATCAGTTGCCGTAGGTTGTCATCCCAGTTCCTGCTTATGAATTTATATAGTAAAGTGGTTAATCTCGTGGAGCCAAAAATAAGTTCCCTTAACTGATGAATTTATGAAGGTATCACCACCGGTTATCATCGAATTATGTATGGCCTTCCTTGAGCGTGTCTTGAAGTGCCGCAGTCCGCCTGCTTTTACGCGTGTGGCGACCCAATATTCAAGTCCGGATTATATAATAAAATTTGGTACATATAGCAAAAAGCAGGGAGAATCAGTAATATTTTGTACCATTGTGCTATCATGTGTCCTTGGGGATATATAGACACATGGAGGACCGATTATTGTAACTCTTGTGAATAAAGATTATTTTCAATAAATGTTGTATACAGTAAAACGCAAGACTCCTCGCTATGAAACACTTGTGAAAAGTTCACTTTTGAATTCATGATCTATACCTGAATGTAAACATCAGGAGCTGCTGGTCACACATTTAAGATGAGTCCACTGGTGTGACACAACTAAAATTATTGACCACAATTTTAACAATATAAACACTTGTATACTTCAATTTAAAGGTCCGAAAATCATGAGCACGACGGATGCTATTATAGATAATGTTGTAAATAACTGTACCATCTTAGGCCAATGAACATTTGACATTTTCTATTTAATTTTTTGAAAACAATGATCAACCTCATTTGAATTGTGGGAATGTCAATTTAATTTTGTAAATGTCAAAAACCAAAATTTGAAAAGGAACTTCAATATATTGATGCATTGTAAAGAGATAACGAAATTATACTTTTTGTGAAAAAATGGGAACTACACGGTTGGAATTAGATGCTCTTGTGAATAATTTCAACAACTATACATAACTGTATTTTTGTATTGCTACTATCCACACATGTGTAAGTTGCGTATACCATATACTGTATTGTATTCGGTTTGTGCTGTTCAAGCAAAAGGCCTCCACTTTTGTATCTGAGGTGTAGCAGTAAAGATTCATTCATTTGTAATATATAGACTGCCAAGGAACAGAAATACTGACAACTTACACTTTATATGTATACTCGACACTGCATTTATTTGACATAAATGCAATACTCCTTTTACATGTCTGCTATGACATGGACCTTTGTGCTTCATGAGTCATGAGTAGCTGTTGTGAATGTAAGAAGGGCACACAAACGTCGTGGTGGATATGTCGAGGGGTCTTGGGGAACTCTAGCGGGGACGAGTCAGTTATGTCGTCCCCTCGATTAACAACGCTGACTCCGCCCTAATTTCCTTACCAGTTTTCACCACGCACAATTCCCAACTTTTGCGGCAATTTTCTCATGTGTATGTAAGAAACAGTTAGTCTCAGGGAAATTGGACGTTCAAATGCACAACTTGCATTACCTAGGGATTATTCATAATCGTTTACTTGGAAATAGTTAGCTCAGATATATGTGGGCGCGGATAAAAACAAAGGTTTGAGAAGCAGCCAGATTTTCGTGGGGGAGGGGGGGGGGGGAGAGTTCGTTTCTCTCCTGCATTCCTTACGCGGCAGACGCGGATACGTCAGCTGATTGGAGCGACTTTGTTAGAGGGGTGTGAGGTAAGAGTGATTTCGTTGGATCATGTAGTGATTGTGGAGCCCAACAACCACTTTTCGTCCCTTTACTTTCATTTAGGAATGTTCCAGATACATTATAAAAGACGACGCATTTCAAAGCGCCTTCACTTGTTGAACAGTCGACAACACAATAAGAACGAACTCTCCGAAATATCCAGGGTCGACTTGGATTGCTCGTTGCTGTAACTTTGTGAGGTTGCACGTTGTAAAAATATCATTGTGTTGTGATTAATCAGTGTTGTGGCAGTTGCTTTTAGGTTTTTGTCTTTCTTTCAGGTTGGGGTTCCGTTGAATCTCGCACAATAAGCAATGTAATATGTATGATCTTCTGGATGCTTTCTGATATTACACCCGTTTAAATGCAAGTTCCATGTTAAGTACCAACTTAGTAAGAATCAAAGAGAGATTGCTTGAAAGCCAAGGAAAACATTTCAATATGAACAAAGCAAGGTTCACAAGACCTGGTCAAAATTCGTCGGCGAACAAATACATCACTTCGCTGAATTGTCGGATAGATTTTAAAAAAATTTTGGCAATAAGTTTAGCGTCACTAAACATGGTAATTTCGTTTTTTATTTGACTAAAGAAATAATAGTAACAATAATTAAAAAAAAACTTTGCCTGATATTCACATTTTGTTGCAAAGACTAGTCCTTGTTATTGAATTGTCCATGAAAGAAAATGTTTGGAAAGTTGTGTACGGAATAAATAACATAGTGTTGTTGGTATCAAGCGAGGTTGTGAGCCATTAAAACAAGTGTGTCGAACAGTTTTACAAATGTTCAAGGAGTTTGAGTTGTGTCAGTTTAGTAATGATCTGGTTGAAGTTTCTATATATATAAGATTCGAACAACCTACGAGAGGGCTGCACCAGATAAAACCTAGCACTAAATACAACTAGATAACTTCATCTATAGCAAATATTACATTTTGGGAGGATTTGATTAAAGAACTGAAATGATTTCCAAAATACTAGATTGCTTTGTTTCAATGCTTGAAAAAAATACATACATAGAACAAATTACGCGCTTCCAACAAAATTAGGGCAAAGACCACTAGTTGACATTGTTGGTCAGGCTGAAGCATCTTCAAAAAGTCAAGAACTGTTCAAAGTTAATGTAACTACAAACTTGAAATTAATGAATTCAGAATATCGTAAGATATCATAGCTGAACTCAGAAAGTCCCTATGGTTCCCTCACACAGATCCAGGTCTACGGGTGAAAATAAGCTGACTTTTCGCTGCCCGATCTGACTGAGTATCGGCCAGAATTCCTGGCATGACGGCTTTCTGCTGAAATCTATTTCAGTCTTCTCGCTGGAAGCAAAAAAAGTGTTCTATACGTCTAATCGTCTGGAAATTGGCCAGGTTAGAGTATTTTTAGTTTTAGAGGGCTGTGTTTTTTCTCTTGAGAAGCTACTCTTCTCCATTCATTGTGAAGCTCCCCCTCCGCCGCAACTTATTAAAGTGTGTGTGTGAACACACACTTTTCTGTTGTTCTACGAATTCTTTATTATGGCTGTGTGCCAACACAGACATACTGTTTTTCTAGGAATTCTTTATTTCTTTCTTTCTTTCCTTTCTTTCTTTCTTTCTTTCTTTCTTTCTTTCTTTCTTTCTTTCTTTCTTTCTTTCTTTTTTTTTCTTTTTTTCTTTCTTTCTTTCTTTCTTTACAGGCAAATTTGTCCGACATTTCATTTGAAAAGTATTACACGTAGAAACTCCAAACTTGGCACAATCATACTTCTATGGATGAAGTCTGGTCTTTTTATAATGAGAGGTCATGCTTTTTAAAATAATGCAATTGAGGGCTAATTAAAGTTTTAAATCTTCAATATCTTATGTACTATAGTAGATGTGGTTCCGAGTATATAGGAATTCGATCATAGCCAGGTAAAGGTCATCTCAAAGTTCATGTCAAGGTCAAAGGTCATGTCAAGGTCAAAGGTCAATTGTCGATAACGCGTGCTCTCGGGGAGACACCTCACTTATCCCCGGGAAGAAATATCTTACCTCTCCCTTCTCTCTACTGTGCTCCGGGGCCACGTTACTGTCTGTATTTTGTCAAAAATAATATCAAAAATGAATAAAGTATTATTTCTCCAGAAAATTTTGGTACATTTTCCCCAAGTATAAATGTATTTTGCAGAGAGTGTTCCTTCTATCCGTGCTTGGATTTGAAGTTACGTATCTTGCTGACTAAAATATAGGAATGTGAAATAAACAAAGAAACCTTCAAACATAAGTTCATTTTGAAATGTAGCCAAAATATAATTATATTTTTAAACTTACCTCACAATTTAGAATATTTCTATGAATAGAAGACAACCTTTTTACACTTCCAATTATTTTTGTTTGCTTTAGACATTTTCCTTTTTAATCATTACGCACATAATTTACCTAATTTTTTGTACGTTCCTATTGTTCGAAAGTAGGTTTAACGAAATATATATTGCGGCTGGCTCATCATAAGCCAATGTCATCCAAGCCGTCCTTTAAACCGGTCAAGATTTCAGTGTCAAATACGGGAGATACAACACTCTCATTAATCTTTTAAGGCGCTAGAACACTTTACAACACTTTTCACAGAAAATGTAAATTTCTTCCAAACTTCTTTAAATATTTTCTTAATTTTTCATATCAGCTCATATAAAGTATATATTTCCTAAAAATGGACAAATTGCTTGATCATAAAGGATAGACAAATTCTTCCTAAGTATTACATAATTCAATTATAATTAGTCATTTAAAAGATTTTAAGTTCGAACATTTTAGGGTAAAAATGAAAAAAATGCCCAAACACTACTACAGGTACCCTATCTTTTTAAATGGAAAATGAAAGATCACAAAATTTGATATAAAACTGTATCTCAAATTTTTTTATAAAGGGTCTGGTTCAAATTTTGCAACCTATTAAAATTCATTCAAAAATTTAATTTTTTCTTCCAAATTTTTAAGTGCTGTAAAATTTTAACAGAGACCTTTTAAAAAAATCTGAGATACATTTGTGCAGAGGCTAATATGGTATGCTCTTAGATATTACAAACTCTAACTTATCTCTTTGTTTTTAAAAGTGCTATTTTTTAATTTATGGAAAATTTTCAAAAATCAATTAAATTTTAATCAGATAATTGAAAAAAAAAGTTCAGTATCAAAATCAGTTTTGTTGATCAGTTACCTTTCAGAAAATATATACTTTTTATGGTCTTGTATGGAAAATGTGGCTAATAATTAAACATTTTGTAACGATCAGAGAGTGACTATCGTTTTTATTTTAAGGATGATATTAAAGTAATTTCATAATGCTAATTCTACTGCAAACAGTGGCAGAGGAAAGTTTTGACAGCAAATCAGTTGAAGATAAGGGTCAACGTAGTTAATAAGTATTTGACTGTTGCTGCAGTATGTTTGTGTAAGGAACCAGAATTCACTTCAAGACAGGGGGCTTATAAATGAGCCAGTGTAATAGGGCGTTGTTCACAGTAAAACGTCAAAGTGTCGAATTACAGATCAGCAGAGTTCAGTGATATGACGGACTTACTGGCACCAGGGACTTGTCCCTGTTGGCGCAAACAGTCTGGAAGAAGCTTATTATTTTGAGCCAGCATCAAATTTAATTGAACAAAGGCGACATGATCTGTCTTTTGTTTTGACCAAGTTAAACATAAACTGTATGTGACTGTTATTGGCAGCTCATTTGCGCTTAAATTTTATGCCAGGTTAAAAGCCGAGAGCACACACAGTTTAGCAGAAGCATACTTTATGATCAATGTGGTGTTATTTTAATGAAGTCTAATCAGCAGGGAAGCAGAATATGGATTTAGTTATGGCCAGTTTAAAATACATAATGCATGGGGATTGCTGATTTAGCATTGTATTATCTAGCTCTATCATGCAGCAGATAAATGCCAGTTTTACATCCACTGGGAGTTCCAACTGCAGAGTGCCCACTTTCGATTCCCAATATTGATTTAATTTGTATTTTCTCTGTTTACAAAAAGAAAAAGAAAGAAAAAAATCATTCTCTGAAGTTGAACTTCTGACACAACTGAGTAAAAGGCGGAGTCCCCGCGATAATCATATTTCAGTGGCTCTCCGCTTCTCTCCCGCGGTCCTGTCCTTTCTAGGACAGGTGGCCTAGGAAAAAAAGTAAGTTGATGAAGCCGGGATTGACATTTTATTTATTGCACAGCCATGCTTCCCAGGGTCAGAGCCGAGGCATAAGCTCCACCTTAATTCAGGAACAGCCCGTCTTGGTCAGAACGTGAGATTTGTAATGTAAGAAAGCACGATGTATCTTTCTCCTTCTCACGCTGTCAACCTTAATCTCTAATCGGTAAATGTTTTGTTGTAAACTGTTGACCAGCTTACAAGCAACTTTGGGAGAGAGCTGCGTCACTCTGGCTGGATTGAAGTGGTTTTACCTGGAGTGAGAATTGCTGTTAAAACTTGCACTTTGTTAATTTAATTTATCCTGGGATCTTACCACTCAAGAAAAGAAGAAATCTTTGTATTTTCATTATTTTCTGAAATAAAATATTCTTATTCCTCATCAAAATAAATACATACTGACATTTTTGTGAAGAAACAAAATAATGTGCAAGACTTATTATCAGACCAGTAAGTAGAGTAAATTTTATGCAGAAATCATGTAGCCCTATTAATTATTTTTGGTGAAAAAGTACTTTTCATGAAATTTATATTTCGTTTAGAAGGGGAAAAGGGTTTGTTTTTGAAAAATGCACTCAGACAATTCAGAATGTCAGTTGTCATCGTGGAGTCTGCCACTGAGTAAACAGCTGCCATCTCGTGTTGAAAAGGATACGCCCAGGATTTTTTTTTAAAGAAGTTCGTGCTATTGCGTTAATGTATTTTCAAATGAGCAGTCGCGTTCCGACTGCACTTCATTTCTATATATGATCAGGGCAAACAACTCTCAAGCTTGCTCTATATTGAAATATTCTAACATGTATATGTATATATATATATTTATACATACATATATATATACATACATATATATATATATATATATATAAATATATATATATATATATATATATATATATATATATATATATATATATATATATATATATATATATATATATATATATATATATATTTGTGACGCATCATCTAGCCGGGGATTATAATTAAAGTGTGTGTGTCAACGCACACTTTTCTGTTTTTCTTGGAATTCTTTATTAAAGTGTGTGTGTCAACACACACTTTTCTGTTTTTCTAGGAATTTTTAAAGTGTGTGTGTCAGCACACACTTTTCTGTTTTTCTAGGAATTCTTTATTTCTTTCTTTATGTCTGTGTGCCAACACAGACATACTGTTTTTCTAGGAATTCTTTATTTCTTTCTTTCTTTCTTTCTTCTTTCTTTCTTTCTTTACAGGCAAATTTGTCTGACATTTCATTTGAAAAGTATTTAACATAGAAACTCCAAACTTGGCATGATTATACTTCCATACATGAAGCCTGGTCTTTTTGTAAAGAGGTTCAACGGTTTTGAAAATTATGCAAATTAGGGCCATTTGAAAATTTAAATCTTGAAAATCTCCAAAAATATTATAGGTACAGGTAATCAATCCAACTTCGATTAATATGTTGGTTAGACTGCACATTTTTGTAATTTACATGTGACCTCTAAAGGTCAAAGGTCAATGTCATTTTCACATTTGAAATTTTCATCTAGCCATAACTCAGTCAATTTTCAACCAGTTTTAACCATGTTGGACCCAACCTGTAGGTATTGCAACACTGCGTATTTTTGTAATTTACATGCAATGCCTAAAGATTAAAGGTCAAGCTCATTCAGGCCTTTTTGTTAAAACTAGCCATAAGCATAATGGAATGTGAAGTACCAAAGGCTTCAAAGATGGTATCAGTCAAGATTCTGGGGTCCGCTTTGGTAATTGATACTTTTAGCCCAGATAAGAGAGCCTGGGTTTGATATCAGGCTACGGGCAGCATGCTTGTCTGTATGTGTGCCCCTGAGTGGCACACAGAATGCCGTGTGTGACTGCTTTTGTCATGTTTACACAAGACAGACAAGACATAACTTAGAACATTGGAACAACACATAATTAATTAATTGGGTAAGACATAACAGATTCAACTGAAAGCCACAGGAAGCTGTAGTTTTCCTTGCAGTGAGGTTGCAAGGTTAGGATATCGTACAAGCCACGGGTAGCCAGGTCAGTGTTCAATGTAAACAAAGCATGCACAAGTATGAATAGACTGACCTCTGCAAGTTGTGTCATGCTTAGAAGACTACTTGGTTCATGAGAATGAAATGGAAAAGAATGATGACACAGTCTGTGATAGTTTATATATCATTACATACTATCAAAAATGTTGTCTTTCTTTCTTTCCTTTTTTTCTTTTTTATGGATGTGTGCCAACAGACATATTGTTTTTCTAGGAATTCTTTCTTTCTTTCTTTCTTTCTTTCTTTCTTTCTTTCTTTCTCACTTTCTATTTTTCTTAATGTCTGTGTGCCAACACACACATATTGTTCTTTCTTTCTTTCTTTCTTTCTTTCTTTCTTTCTTTCTTTCTTTCTTTCTTTCTTTCTTTCTTTCTTTCCAGACAAGTTTGTCCGACATTTTATTTAAAAAGTATTACACATAGAATCTCCAAACTTGGCAAAATTATACTTCTACAGATGAAGTCTGGCCTTTTTGTAATGAGAGGTCATGCTTTTCAAAATTATGCAAATGAGGGCTAATTAAAGTTTTAAATCATCAATATTTCATATGCTATAGTAGATGTGGTTCCGAGTGTATAGGAGTTTGATCATAGCAAGGAAAAGGCCATCTCAAATGTCAGGGTCATGTCAAGGTCAAAGGTCAGTTTTAGGCCAAGGTGTCATTTTTGAGGTGAAGGTTCACTTCAGGTAGAGGTCATCTCAAGGTCAAAGGCCACTTTCGATGGCCGCTTTCTTTTAGCCATAACTTGGTCAATTTGTATCCAATTTTGATCATGTTTGGTTCAAATTGTAGCTATTGCAACACTGCACATTTTGAAAATTACATGTGACCCCAAAAGGTCAAAGGTCAATGTCATCTGGACCTTTGAAAGTTTCACCTAGTCATAACGCGGCCAATTTCCATCCAATTCTAATCATGTTGAACTCAAATTTTGGGTATTGTGACACTGTACATTTTTGCAATTTACGTGTGACCTATAAAGGTTAAAGGTAAAAGGTCAAGGTTATTTGAACTTGGAAATATCATCCAGCTATAAGCTTAATGCTATGTGAAGTACCTAAGCACAAAAGTTGTACCATTTAATATTTACAGCTTTTGAAGGCACACAGACATATTTGCTTTAAAGCAAATCTTCCTTTCTAGTTCTTTCTTTCTTTCTTCTTTCTTTCTTTCTTTACCGGCAAATTTGTCCGACATTTCATTTGAAAAGTATTATATGTAGAAACTCCAAACTTGGCACAATTATACTTCTATGGATAAAGTCTGGCCTTTTTATAATAAGAGGTCAAGCTTTCCAAAATTATGCAAATGAGGGCTAATTAAAGTTTTAAATCTTCAATATCTTATATACTATAGTAGATGTGGTTCCGAGTGTATAGGAGTTCGATCATAGCAAGGTAAAGGTCATCTCAAATGTCAAGGTCATGTCAAGGTCAAAGGTCATGTCAAGGTCAAAGGTCAATTTTGAGCCAAATGTCATTTTTGAGGTCAAGGTTCACTCCAGGTAGAGGTCATCTGAAGGTCAAAGGTCATTTCAAGGTCAAAGGCCACTTTCGGTGCTGGCTTTCTTCTGGCCATAACTTGGTCAATTTTTATCCAATTTGCATCATGTTGGGCTCAAATTGTAGCTATTGTAACCTTGCACATTTTTTAAATATACATGTGACCTCTAAAGTTCAAAGGTCAAGGTCATTTGGACCTTTGAAAGTTTCATCTAATCATAACGTGGCCAATCTCCATCCAGTTCTTATCATGTTGGACTCAAAGTGGAGGTATTGCTACACTGGACATTTTTATAAGAACATGTAACCTCAAAAAGGCGAAAGTCAAGGTCATTTGGCGCTTTGAAAGTTTCATCTTGCCATAACTTGGTCAATTTTACTCCGATTTGGTTCATGTCCGGCTCAAATTGTGGGTATTGTAACACTGTGCAATTTACATATGACCTGTAAAGGTCCAAGGTCAAGGTCATTTGGACTTTGAAATTTGCCTGCAGCCATAAGCTAAATGGAATGTAAGGTACCAAAGGACATAAGTTGTAGCATATAATATTTACAACCTTTGAAGGCACACAGACAGATTACTAAAAAATATTCTTTTCCAGTTTCTTTCTTTCTTTCTTTTTTACCAGCAAATTTGTCCGACACTTTTCTCGGACACTACTATACATACTCCAAACTTGGTATGATTGTACCTCCATGCAAGGAGTTTGGCCGTTTTATACACAGAAATGAAGATGTTTAAAATTATGCAAATAAGGGGCATTTGAAATTTTAAATCTTGCATAAATTCAAAGCTATAATAGGTAGAGATGCCATTCAAACTTCCACTCCTGTGTTATGGAATAGTTGTACATTGCCATACTAATGTGCTTTGAAGACACACACACTGATTTGCTATGCAGCAAATCATCTTTCCTAGTTTATTATGTCTGTGTGCCAACACAGACATACTGTTTTTCTAGGAATTCTTTATTATGTCTGTGTGCCAACACAAACATATTGTTTTTATAGGAATTCTTTATTATATCTGTTTGCCAACACAGACATACTGTTTTTCTAGGAATTCTTTCTTTCTTTCTTTCTTTCTTTCTTTCTATCTTTAAAGTGTTTGTATCAACGCACACTTTTCTGTTTTTCTAGGAATTCTTTATTTAAAGTGTGTGTGTCAGCACACACTTTTCTGTTTTTATAGGAATTCTTTATAATGTCTGTATGCCAACACAGACATACTGTTTTTCTAGGAATTCTTTCTTTCTTTCTTTCTTTCCTTTCTTCTTTCTTTCTTTCTTTCTTTCTTTACAGGCAAATTTGTCCGACGTTTCATTTGAAAAGTATTACACGTAAAAACTCCAAACTTGGCACAATTATACTTCTATGGATGAAGTCAGGCCTTTTTATAATGAGAGGTCATGCTTTTCAAATTTATGCAAATGAGGGCTAATTAAAGTTTTAAATCTTCAATATCTTATGTACTATAGTAGATGTGGTTCCGAGTGTATAGGAATTCAATCATAGCAAGGTAAAGGTCATCTCAAATGTCAAGGTCATGTCAAGGTCAAAGGTCATGTCAAGGTCAAAGGTCAATTTTAAGCCAAAATGTCATTTTTGAGGTCAAGGTTCACTTCAGGTAGAGGTCATCTCAAGGTCAAAGGTCACTTCAAGGTCAGAGGCCACTTTCAATGGTTGCTTTCTTCTTGCCATAACTTGTTCAATTTTTATCCAATTTTGATTATGTTGGGCTCAAACTGTAGCTATTGTACACAGCACATTTTAGAAACTTACATGTGACCTCTAAAGGTCAAAGGTCAAGGTCATTTCGACCTTTGAAAGATCCGTCCAGCTATAACTTAGCCAATTTCCAACCAATTTTAATCATTTTAGACTCAAATTGTAGATATTGCAACACTGTACGTTTTTATAAGAACATGTAACCTCAAAAGGGCAATGTCAAGGTCATTAGGCCCTTTGAAAGTTTCATCTTGTCAAAACTTGGTCAATTTTCATCCGACTTGGTTCATGTTGGGCTTAAAATTGTCGGTATTGTAACACTGTGCAATTTACATGTGACCTGTAAAGGTGAAAGGTCAAGGTCATTTGGGCTTTGAAATTTGCATCCAGGCATAGGCTCAAAGTATTGTGAAGTACCATACGATAAAGTTGTAGCATTTAATATTTACCACTTTCGAAGGCACACGGACAGATTTGCTTTGAAGCAAATCTTCTTTTTTAGTTTCTTTCTTTCTTTCTTTCTTCTTTCTTTCGTTCTTTCTTTCTTTACAGGCAAATTTGTCCGACATTTCATTTGAAAAGTATAACACGTAGAAACTCCAAACTTGGCACAATTATACTTCTATAGATAAAGTCTGGCCTTTTTATAATGAGAGGTCATGCTTTTCAAAATTATGCAAATGAGGGCTAATTAAAGTTTTAAATCTTCAATATGTTATATACTATACAGTGCATTCCAACTTGAGCTCTGGGGGCCGTCTCATTAGTTGTGACCACAGTGCTAGTGGGCCAAACAGTCTATCACCGACCTCTTTGCCCTGCCACTCAACCCGGCTGCTATAATTAGTGGTGTTTGTAAACAGGTCCACATGGGTGCTGCTGTAGACATTTATATGGGTTTTATTTTCACTTTTGTTGCGTCAAATAATTGGATTTTTTACAAAATAATCCGCTAAAGGGACACCATTTTACTGTGGAGCTGGCCCTGCTATGTGTCTGCCACCCCACCAAACACACATGACCAGTGACAGTGAATGATTGGTATCAAATGGCCAGCTGATTCCAAAGTCCTGGCAAGTGTAGCCACATCAAAATAAACCCTACCCTTTCTGCCTTAAGTTTATGTGTATTTTATTACCCCAGTAGATTTCACTCATAATCCACAGCCTTTATCAACATCGTAAGACCTGTGGGACATTTTTACAGGGGTGATTCAGACAAAGCAAGTAGCCAAGAAGAGGTACCTGGAAACTGTGCGAGGCGTTTCGACCTGTCTAGGTCTCATCAGGCACTGGCAGGGATTTCAAAATGTTCCATATATATAGTTAGGGGAAAAAATACGTTGCTAAATTTTTGCAGGGGTGTCACATCTCAAGTAAACTGCAAACAAGCCATTATCCTGGTATATATTTTACAAGATGTGACATCAAAATGACCCTTTGAAAATGAGACATTCCTTGACTCATTCAGGACAGAAGTCTTCATTTACTGTCAGTAAAATTTGTATCAAAGGGATATACTGAGTATTCTTATCTTTTAAATTAGGGGGTTCTGATTTAAAATATCTGACAATCATAATAGAATATAATATCTGCTCATGATTTGTGATATTCTGACCTTTTTTATTTGTTTCACACATTGTATTAGCAATGCAAATTTGAAAGAATTAGCAAAGAGCATATCCTTTGGGTTCATCACTGAATGAGTTAATTTTGTCATTAAACATTGGCTGCATTGATTGAATGGCTATGTCTGTTTGGTAATTTAATTATAAGTTAAAGTTTTCTTTCTGGACATCAGTCAGTTCAGTGGCTCTCTAAGAAAACATTTTGGGCTACATTATTTATATACAATTACACAGTCCAGGAAATGCTCTGAAAGATTCCCGCTCATGCAGCTAATCACTAAAGTGTGTGTGTGTCAACACACACTTTTCTTTCTTTCTTTCTTTCTTTCTTTCTTTCTTTCTTTCTTTCTTTCTTTCTTTCTTTCTTTCTTTCTTTCTTTCTTTCTTTCTTTCTTTCTTTCTTTCTTTCTTTCTTTCTCTCTTTCTTTCTTTCTTTCTTTCCTTTCTTTCTTTCTGAATTGAAAATTTCAATCTTGAATATCTGCAACAGTATAATAGAGATGTCATTCCAACTTCTACTAAGGGGTTGTTGACCATTGGCACCTGATCACCTAATGAATTAAAAATAAAAGTTGTAGCAATTTAAATTATGTTAAAAAGCACCATCAGAAATTTTAAATCTTGAATAACTTCAAAGCTATTATAGATAGAGATGCCATTCCAACTTCTACTCCTGTTTTGTGAAATAGTTGTACTTTGCCATACCAATATGCTTTGAAGACATACACACTGATTTGCTATGCAGCAAATCATCTTTCCTTATTAAAGTGTGTGTGTCAGCACACACTTTTCTGTTTTTCTAGGAATTATGTCTGTGTGCCAACACAGACATACTGTTTTTCTAGGAATTCTTTATTTCTTCCTTTCTTTCTTTCTTTCTTTCTTTCTTTCTTTCTTTCTTTCTTCTTTCTTTCTTTCTTTCTTTCTTCTTTCTTTCTTTCTTTCTTTCTTTCTTTACAGGCAAATTTGTCTGACATTTCATTTGAAAAGTATTTTACATAGAAACTCCAAACTTGGCATGATTATACTTCCATACATGAAGCCTGGTCTTTTTGTAAAGAGGTTTAACGGTTTTGAAAATTATGCAAATTAGGGCCATTTGAAAATTATATCTTGAATATCTCCAAAAATATTATAGGTACAGGTAATCAATCCAACTTCGATTAATATGTTGGTTAGACTGCACATTTTTGTAATTTACATGTGACCTCTAAAGGTCAAAGGTCAATGTCATTTTCACATTTGAAATTTTCATCTAGCCATAACTCAGTCAATTTTCAACCAGTTTTAACCATGTTGGACCCAACCTGTAGGTATTGCAACACTGCGTATTTTTGTAATTTACATGCAATGCCCAAAGATTAAAGGTCAAGCTCATTCAGGCCTTTTTGTTAAAACTAGCCATAAGCATAATGGAATGTGAAGTACCAAAGGCTTCAAAGATGGTATCAGTCAAGATTCTGGAGTCCGCTTTGGTAATTGATACTTTTAGCCCAGATAAGAGAGCCTGGGTTTGATATCAGGCTATGGGCAGCATGCTTGTCTGTATGTGTGCCCCTGAGTAGCACACAGAATGCCGTGTGTGACTGCTTTTGTCATGTTTACACAAGACCGACAAGACGTAACTTAGAACATTGGAACAACACATAATTAATTAATAGGGTAAGACATAACAGATTCAACTGAAAGCCACAGGAAGCTGTAGTTTTCCTTGCAGTGAGGTTGCAAGGTTAGGATATCGTACAAGCCACGGGTAGCCAGGTCAGTGTTCAATGTAAACAAAGCATGCACAAGTATGAATAGACTGACGTCTACAAGTTGTAAGAAGAAGACTACTTGGTTCATGGGAATGAAATGGAAAAGAATGATGACACAGTCTGTGATAGTTTATATATCATTACATACTATCAAAAATGTTGTCTTTCTTTCTTTCTTTCCTTTTTTTCTTTTTTTATGGATGTGTGCCAACAGACATATTGTTTTTCTAGGAATTCTTTCTTTCTTTCTTTCTTTCTCACTTTCTTTCTTTCTCAATGTCTGTGTGCCAACACAGACATATTGTTTTTCTTTCTTTCTTTCTTTCTTTCTTTCTTTCTTTCTTTCTTTCTTTCTTTCTTTCTTTCCAGACAAGTTTGTCTTACATTTTATTTAAAAAGTATAACACATAGAAACTCCAAACTTGGCAAAATTATAATTCTGTAGATGAAGTCTGGCTTTTTTGTAATGAGAGGTCATGCTTTCAAAATTATGCAAATGAGGGCTAATTAAAGTTTTAAATCATCAATATTTTATATACTATAGTAGATGTGGTTTCGAGTGTATAGGAGTTTGATCATAGCTAGGTAAAGGCCATCTCAAATGTCAAGGTCATGTCAAGGTCCAAGGTCAGTTTTAGGCCAAGGTGTCATTTTTGAGGTGAAGGTTCACTTGAGGTAGAGGTCATCTGAAGGTCAAAGGTCATTTCAAGGTCAAAGGCCACTTTCGATGGCGGCTTTCTTCTAACCATAACTTGGTCAATTTTTATCCAATTTTGATCATGTTTGGTTCAAATTGTAGCTATTGCAACACTGCACATTTTTAAAATGTATATGTGACCCCAAAAGGTGAAAGGTCAATGTCATCTGGACCTTTGAAAGTTTCACCCACCCATAACGCGGCCAATTTCCATCCAATTCTAATCATGTTGGACTTAAATTGTGGGTATTGTAACACTGTACATTTTTGCAATTTACGTGTGACTAATAAAGGACTAAAGGTAAAAGGTCAAGGTTATTTGAACTTGGAAATATCATCCAGCCATAAGCTTAATGCAATGTGAAGTACCTAAGCACAAAAGTTGTACCATTTAATATTTACAGCTTTTGAAGGCACACAGACATATTTGCTTTAAAGCAAATCTTCCTTTCTAGTTCTTTATTTCTTTCTTTCTTTCTTTCTTTCTTTCTTTCTTTCTTTCTTCTTTCTTTCGTTCTTTACCGGCAAATTTGTCCGACATTTCATTTGAAAAGTATTATATGTAGAAACTCCAAACTTGGCACAATTATATTTCTATGGACAAAGTCTGGCCTTTTTATAATGAGAGGTCATGCTTTTCAAAATTATGCAAATGAGGGCTAATTAAAGTTTTAAATCTTCAATATCTTATATACTATAGTAGATGTAATTCCGAGTGTATAGGAGTTCGATCATAGCAAAGTAAAGGTCATCTCAAATGTCAAGGTCATGTCAAGGTCAAAGGTCATGTCAAGGTCAAAGGTCAATTTTAAGCCAAATGTCATTTTTGAGGTCAAGATTCACTCCAAGTAGAGGTCATCTCCAGGTCAAAGGTCATTTCAAGGTCAAAGGCCACTTTCGGTGCTGGCTTTCATCTGGCCATAACTTGGTCAATTTTTATCCAATTTTGATCATGTTGGGCTAAAATTGTAGCTATTGTAACACTGCACATTTTTGAAATATACATGTGACCTCTAAAGTTCAAAGGTCAAGGTCATTTGGACCTTTGAAAGTTTCATCCTATCATAACGTGGCCAATCTCCATCCAGTTCTTATCATGTTGGACTCAAATTGTAGGTGTTGCTACACTGGACATTTTTATAAGAACATGTAACCTCAAAAAGGCAAAGGTCAAGGTCATTTGGCCCTTAGAAAGTTTCATCTTGCCATAACTTGGTCAATTTTACTCTGATTTGGTTCATGTCCGGCTCAAATTGTGGGTATTGTAACACTGTGCAGTTTACATGTGACCTGTAAATGTCAAAGGTCAAGGTCACTTGGACTTTGAAATTTGCATGCAGCCAAAAGCTTAATGGAATGTGAAGTACCAAAGGACAAAAGTTGTAGCAGATAATATTTACAACCTTTGAAGGCACACAGACAGATTAAAAAAAATCTTCTTTTTCAGTTTCTTTCTTTCTTCTTTACCAGCAAATTTGTCCGACACTTTTTTCGGACACTATTATACATAGAAACTCCAAACTTGGCATGATTGTACCTCCATATAAGGAGTTTGGCCGTTTTATACACAGAAATGCAGATGTTTAAAGTTATGCAAATTAGGGGCATTTGAAATTTTAAATCTTGAATAACTTCAAAGCTATATTAGATAGAGATGCCATTCCAACTTCTACTCCTGTGTTATGGAATAGTTGTACATTGCCATACTTATATGTTTTGAAGACACACACACTGATTTGTTATGCAGCTAATCATCTTTCCTAGTTTAACTTTCTTTCTTCTTTCTTTCTTTCTTTCTTTCTTTCTTTCTTTCTTTCTTTCTTTCTTTCCCGGCAAATTTGTCCGACATTTCATTTGAAAAGTATTATATGTAGAAACTCCAAACTTTGCACAATTATACTTCTATGGATAAAGTCTGGCCTCTTTATAATGAGAGGTCATGCTTTTGAAAATTATGCAAATGAGGGCTGATTAAAGTTTTAAATCTTCAATATCTTATGTACTATAGTAGATGTGGTCCCGAGTGTATAGGAGTTCGATCAAAGCAAGGTAAAGGTCATCTCAAATGTCAAGGTCATGTCAAGGTCAAAGGTCAATTTTAAGCCAAAATGTCATTTTTGAGGTCAAGGTTCACTCCAGGTAGAGGTCATCTCCAGGTCAAAGGTCATTTCAAGGTTAAAGGCCACTTTCCTTGGTGGCCTTCTTCTAGCCACAACTTGTTCAATTTTTATCCAATTTTGATCATGTTGGGCTCAAATTGTAGCTATTGTAACCCTGCATATTGTAACATTAATATGTGACCTCTAAAGGTCAAAGGTCAAGGTCATTTGAACCTTTGAAAGTTTCATCCAGTCACAACTTGGCTATTTTCCATCCAATTCTAATCATGTTAGACTCAAATTGTATGTATTGCAACACTGCACATTTTTTTGTGAACACGTGACCTCGAAAGGGCAAAGGTCAAGGTCATTTGGCCCTTTGAAAGTTTCATCTTGCCGTAACTTGGTAAATTTTCATCTGATTTGGTTCATGTTCATGTCAGTTTAACTTCTACTAGGGGTTTCCTGACCATTTCGCATGTAATGAATCTTAAACAAAAGCTGTAGGAATTTGAATTATGCTAAATAGCACCATTAGAAATTTTAAATCTTGAATAACTTCAAAGTTGTAATAGATAGAGATGTCATTCCAACTTCTACTGCTGTGTTATGGAATAGTTGTACATTGCCATACAAATATGCTTTGAAGACACACACACTGATTTGCTATGCAGCAAATCATCTTTTCTAGTTCTTTCTTTCTTTCTTTCTTATTTCTTTACAGGCAAATTTGTCCGACATTTCATTTGAAAAGTATTATATGTAGAAACTCCAAACTTGGCACAATTATACTTCTATGGATGAAGTCAGGCCTTTTTATAATGAGAGGTCATGCTTTTCAAAATTATGCAAATGAGGGCTTATTAAACTTTTAAATCTTCAATATCTTATATACTATAGTAGATGTAGTGCCGAGTGTATTGGAGTTTGATCATATCAAGGCAAAGGTCATCTCAAATGTCCAGGTCATGTCAAGGTCGAAGATCATGTCGAGGTCAAAGGTCGGTTTTGGGTCAAAATGTGATTTTAAAGCCAAAATGTCATTGTGAAGGTCAAGGACCACTTCAGGTAGAGGTCATCTCAAGGTCAAGGGTCATTTCATGGTCAAAGGCTACTTTTGATGGTAGCTTTCTTCTAGCTATAACTTGGTCAATTTTTATCCAATTTTAATCATGTTGGGCTCAAATTGTAGCTATTGTAACACTGCATATTTTTGAAATCTCGCCTTTTCATAATGATAGGTCATACTATCAAAATTATGCAAGTGAGGGCTAATTAAAGTTTTAAATCTTCAATATCTTATATACTATAGTATATATAGTTCCAAGTGTATCGGAGTTCGATCATAGCAAGGTAAAGGTCATCTCAAATATCAAGGTCATGTCAAGGTCAAAGGCCAATTTTAGGTCAAATATCATTTTAAAGGTCAAAGTTCACTTCAGGCAGAGGTCATCTCAAGGTCAAACGTCATTTCAAGGTCGGAGACCGCTTTCGATGGTTGCTTTCTTCTAGCCATAACTTGGTCAATTTTGTCCAATTTTGATCATGTTTGGCTCAAATTGCAGCTATTGCAAAACTGCACATTTTGAAAATTACATTTGACCCCCAAAGGGCAAAGGTCAACGTCATCTGGACCTTTGAAAGTTTCACGTAACTATCATTTGGCCAATGTCCATCCAATTCTAATCCTGTTGGACTTAAATTGTGGGTTTTGTAACACTGTACATTTTTGCAATTTACATGTAACCTATAAAGTCAAAAATCAAAGGTCAAGGTCATTTGGACTTTTCAAATTTTCATCCAGCCATAAGCTTAATGGAATGTGAAGTACCAAAGCACAAAATTTGATACAATTTAATATTTACAACTTTCGAAGGCACACAGACAGATTTGCTTTGAAGCAAATCTTCCTTTGTAGTTTTTTTTTCTTTCTTTCTTTCTTTCTTTCTTTCTTTCTTTCTTTCTTTCTTTACAGGCAAATTTGTCCGACATTTCATTTGAAAAATATTATATGTAGAAACTCCAAATTTGGCACAATTATACTTCAATGGATAAAATCTGGTCTTTTTATAATGAGAGGTCATGCTTTTCAAAATTATGCAAATGAGGGCTAATTAAAGTTTTAAATCTTCAATACCTTATATACTATAGTAGATGTGGTCCCGAATGTATAGGAGTTTGATCATAGCAAGGTAAAAGTCATCTCAAATGTCAAGGTCATGTGAAGGTCAAAGGTGATGTCAAGGTCAAATATCAATTTGTGTCAAATGTGATTTTAAAGCCAAAATGTCATTTTTGAGGTCAAGGTTCCCTTCAGGTAGAGGTCATGTCAAGGTCAAACGTCATTTCAAGGGCAAAGGCCACTTTCGATGGTGGCTTTCTTCTACCCATAACTTGGTCAAATTTTATCGAATTTTGATCATGTTGGGCTCAAATTGTAGCAATTGTAACACTGCAAATTTTTTTTTTTTTATTTGGTGAGATTTAGCGAGAGAAGGTTGGGATTGTTGAAGCTGGTGTAAGATTAGCAGATTTTGTGTAATTTTAGACAGAGTTGGACCAAATTGGAACGGGATTTGTTTTATGAATATATAGAGACATCGCAGGGAAAGTTTTAGTGATAAACTCGGGCTATTTTTAGGTATTTTGAAGTAGAAAGTTTGAGGGAGCGGAAATAGGACAGTTAGCGTGGGAGCCGCCATTTTGAATTCATTAGCGAGGAGTAAAATAATAAACATACAAGGTAAAATACAGACTTACAGTCAGCATGTCGGGCCGTGGTGTGCCGCAGAGCAGGACAGGAGCAGGGCGAGGGAAGGGAACAAGAGGGAGGTGTTGTAGAGGAGAGAAGCAGATAGGAGGGCGTGAGGAGAGTAGAGCAGAGGAAGGGACAGGAGACGGGGGGAGAGGTACAGAGACGAGGGAGGTAGACAGAGAGCAGGCGGCAGAGTGGGAGGGATACATACAGTGCAAGGGGTGCTGTATGTGGGAGGAGTTTGGATGTACTGGGCTGGTCTGTACCTTTGAGGACGCAAGGGAGGAAAGTTTTAGGTACAGGTGCGGGAAGTGCAGGAGGACTGAGACTTTAGAAGTCCAGTTGGCAGCCCTTAAGTTAGAGCTGGAGGAGGCCAGAGATAAGAGTAGGGCTGCAGGGGAGAGGGCTAGCATGGTAGGGGGACAGGAGGGTGGTCAAGGGCAGAACGGGGAAGGGGATAGAGAGGCGATAGGACAGAGAGTGCAAGAGGAGGCAGGGACCAGTGGGCAGGAGGGTGTAGGGGAGGAGGGAGAGAAGGCAGGGGAGACAGTAAGGGAGGAGACGCAGGCCAGGAGGGAAGCAGGAGGAGAGAGGTTTCGTGTCAGACAGGCAGTTGTGGGAAGCAGTATTGTCAGGAGGATAGATGAGACCTTTTGTAGGACGGACAGGGAGAATAGGGTGAGGGTATGTCTGCCATGGGCAAAGATTAGAGATGTAGAGGAGCGTTTAGAGGGGCTAGTGCAGAGTAGCGGGGAGTGTCCGAAGGTCATAGTCCAGGTTGGGACTAATGACCTGTCGGACAGGGAGGGGGGGGGATAGGAAGGGTGGGTACAGAGACAGTTTTGGGAAGGTATAGGGGACTCTTATACCAGATAGGGCAGTTAG
The DNA here is from genome assembly GCA_964020975.1 of Hermodice carunculata. Taxonomy (NCBI): domain Eukaryota; kingdom Metazoa; phylum Annelida; class Polychaeta; order Eunicida; family Amphinomidae; genus Hermodice; species Hermodice carunculata. Next base: position 90,303,573 of record OZ026620.1, on the reverse strand, counting down.
ATTGTGAGGCGCTAGTTATGGGGATCCTACCAAGGGCGAGGATGAGTAGCTGGGAGGCTAGCAGGATCTGTGGGATAAATAGCCAGTTGGGTAGGATGTGAAGGGGGAGGGGTATAGCATTCAGGGATGTATGGGAGGATTTTGTCGGCAGGAGGGAGTTGTTCGCCTGGGATGGGCTGCACCCTAGTCAGGCAGGAGGAGATAGGCTAGGGCAGGTTTATAGTGAGTGGGTGCAGCAGCAGGGAAACTAGAAATCCCGGCGTCTACCAGGCAGTCTCTAGGGAAAAATGTTGGAAGCAGAAAAAATGAAAGCATAAGGATGAGGAATAACAGCAAAGCAAAGACAGTGAAAATAGGATATGTCAATTGCAGGGGAAATAAAAACAAAATGGCAGAGATAGGAGATGTAATAGAGAGTGAGGGAATAGACATTGTAGTCCTAGCAGAAACACATATCAGAAAGGAAGAGGTTAGTATAGTAGCATGCCCAGCAGGGTATGAGTTGATAGGTACAGGGAGAAAAAGTGGACAAAGAAAAGGAGGAGGAGTAGGCTTTCTGATTAACAAGGGGGTAAAGTGGCACGAGGTATGGCAAGACTCCTGGGAAGAAGACAACGAGGTGAAAAATGAGATGCAGTGGATAGGAATAGAGTCAAATGGAAATAAGATAGCAATAGCTGTAGTGTATGTGGGTCATGAGGGGTTACCTAATGAATGGAATGACCAGATATATGATAGGATGAGAATGATGGTTAGCGACGTTCAGCAGCAGGGCTACCAGGTTATGATAGCTGGAGATTTTAACGGACACATAGGAAATGGAATGAGTGGAATAGAGGGAGGGGATAGCGGAATTAATAGAAATGGAACCAGGTTACTGAATTTCACAAGGGAATTTGGTCTGAGGATAGTTAATAGGGATGTAAAATGTAAAGGAAAGTGGACATGGGCATCTGGTGAAAGGCTGACAATAATTGATTATATTTTAGTGGACAATGGAATATTTCAGATGACTCAAAACTGTGAAATAGATGATGAAGGGAGATTGGATATAGGCAGTGACCATAACTGGATGATAGTCTCCATAAACATGAAATACCAAAGAAGAAACCGAGGGAGGAACTAAATGGGTGTGGAATATTAAGGAAGAAACAGACTGGGCAGGGTATCAAGAAAGTCTCAAAGTTGAATTGCAGGAATGGAAGAATAGATTTGAAGACGAGGGAGAAGTACAGGAAATGAATGGGGACCTGACCAGAAGAATTCTTAAGGTAGCACAGGAGAAGATAGGTAGAAAGAATGTCCCAGTTGAAAATCTAGGGTATAGAATAGACCCAGAACTGAAAGGAGCCATAAAAAGAAAGAGGGTTAAAAATAGAGCATGGAGATTAGCCAGGAAAAACAGGTACTCACAAGGTGATATAGAAGAAGCTAAGAGACAGTATATGGAATGTAGAAGGAATGTAGCAGAGATGAAAGCAGAGAAGAGGGCCAGCAAGAATGAACAAATGACAAGGAAAATAATGGAGAATGGGGGGGGGGGGAAGGGTCAGTAATCTTTTGGAAACAGGTTAATCGGCAAAAACAGAATAAAGCAGTGGTAATCATGCACAGAGGGAAAAGGACTGATAACAAGGAAGAAATACAGGAAGCCTTAAGGGAGCATTGGGAAGAAGTCAATAACGCACAGTGGGGTCAGGGAACAGTACCAGGGTGTCAAGCGGAGTACAGACAGGATCAATGGGATCCAGAGATGTGTTGTAGGATCAGAAGTATAGAAGTTAAAATATCAGTTGAACAGATGCGGTTACGCAAAGCCCCAGGACCAGATGATATCTTGACAGAATTCATAAGGAGAGGGCCAGAAGAAATTGAAGATAGTTTACAGTTGCTTTTCAATAGGGTCATCGAGAGAAGACAAATACCAAAGGAATGGAATAGACTAAGGATTTCATATATCCAAAAGAAGGGCCCAGGAGGTCAATTGGATCAGGGTAGGGGCATTGCGATTTCATTAAATGTGGGTAAAATTTTCAGTAGGATAATGTACCGGAGACTAAGTAGAATAGTTGAAAGGCTCGAACTTCTGGGGGAAATTCAGAATGGTTTCAGACCAGGTAGAAGGGTAGGTGACCACATCTTCACATTGACCCAGGTTTTAGAACTGGCAAGACAAAAGCGGAAGAAAGTCTTCATGGGATTCTTAGATGTGAGGAAAGCATATGACAGGGTATGGAGAGATGCCTTATGGGAAAAACTGAGTGGATTGGGATTTGGTGGAAATTTTCTAGAAATTCTGAAAGCACTCTACAAAGATGTAGACTGTACACTTTCAGTAGGAAAAGTAGAAGTAGAGAATGCAAGTCTGGATATAGGCCTAAAGCAGGGGTGTGTACTGTCCCCAATTTTGTTCGCTTTGTATGTTAGGGAGTTGGGTGTCAAGTTGATGGAGTGTGATAAGGGCATAAGGGTAGGTGATCTAAAAATTCCAGGTCTATTCTTTGCAGATGACATCGTACTTATGGCAGAGTCCCAGAAAGAACTGCAAGAGATGCTGAACATAGCAGGGGAATACGGGAATAAATGGAGGTTAGAATTTAGCAAGGATAAGAGTAAAGTGGTGACTCTTCGGAAGAAACCAGATGGAAATAAAAAATGGAGAATTGGGCAGTTCCAAATTCCAGAAGGTAGGGAACATTTAATTCAAATTGGGGAGGTTGATGAGTATGAATACCTAGGTGTCAAGATTAAAGCAACGGGTAAAGGCATGTTCTGGTATTAGGTGGAGAAAATTAAACAGGAAGTGAATCGCACAAAAGGAATGATTAAAGCTACTGCACTGAACAGTTTCAACAGAGCATACACAGCAAGAGTATTATGGGATAGAGTTGCAATACCAGGAATGATATATGGCTTAGATGTGATTTCAGTGAGTGAGGGAGATATCCAGGGAATGGAGAAAGCACAGAATGAGATGGGGGAAATGGATACTAGGAGCACCACCATGTACAGCAACAGAAGCAGACCTAGGAGAGTTAGGATGGAATAAAATCGAAGATAGAATTGCCAAAGCTAAGTTAAAGTATTGGGGTTATTTACAAGGAATAAGTGAAGACAGGTGGTGCAGGAAAGTTTACAATCAGGTAGCCAAAGAAAAAACAAGATGGGTCAAAGACATAGACGGGTTAGCAGAGAAATATGAACTAAAAGGATATGATGAGTTGGATGATTGGAAAGTATATATAGGTTAGACTGTTACAGAGGGTTGGAAAGAAGACTGGAAAAGAGGAGTCAGGGAAAAAAAGTACATTGAAGGCATGCAAGGTATTAGAAAAGCCACAGAAAAGTGTGTGTTGGGATGGAGGGAAGGGATCCAAACTTCTGTTTCAAAGTAGGGCAGGAGTAATCAATCTGGAAAAGTGAAATCAAAAGTGGACAACAGGGAGTAATGGAAAGTGTAAGTCGTGTAGACAAGAGGCAGATGAGACAGTGGACCATTGGCTGTTGTGGTGTGATGCATATAGAGAGATAAGGGAAGATTTTTTCAGAAAGTTGCACAGAGAAGATTACAATTACAAGGGTTTAGAAGAGGTTTAGGGTTAAGAGGAAGAGGAACGTATAGCATGGATTTTAGGTATGAAAGGTGGCTTTCTGGGAAGTAGGAAAGGTAATAAAAATGTACAGGACTACCTGGTAGGATGCTGGGAGAAAAGGAATGAAATAATTGAGTTAAAAGGCAACAGGTTAAATTAGAATCCCAGAGTACAGGGAGGGGAAGGAATGGGAATGGTGGTAGCCCTTATAAGGGCTCCCATGGGGGCTCCCATGGGAAAAGCCTGAGCCTTAGAGGCGGGGATAGGGTGTGAGAAGGATGGATTTTTTTTTTCGTAGGCCACCTGTGTCACAGAGTGACACAGGACCGCGGCTGACAAGCGGAGTGCCACCATATTATTATTATTATTATTATTATTATTATTATTATTATTATTATTATTATTATTATTATATTATTATTATTACATGTGACCTCTGAAGTTCAAAGGTCAAGGTCATGTGGACCTTTGAAAGTTTCATGCAGTCATAACTAGGCCAATTTCCATCCAATTGTAATCATGTTCGACTCTAATTGTAGGTTTTGCTACACTGCACATTTTTATAAAACGTGGAACCTCAAAAAAGCAAAGGTCAAGGTCATTTGGCCCTTCGAAAGTCTCATCCTGCCATAACTTGGTCAATTTTACTCCAATTTGGTTCATGTTGGGCTTAAATTGTGGGTATTGTAACACTGTGCAATTTACATGTGACCTGTTAAAGTCAAAGGTCAAGGTCAATTGGACTTTAGATTTGCACCCAGCCATGATCTCAATGTAATGTGATGTACCAAAGGATAAAAGTTGTAGCATTTAATATTTGCAAATTTTGAAGGCACACACAGATTTGCTTGAAAGCAAATCTTCTTTTCCAGTTTCTTTCTTTCTATCTATCTTTCTTTCTTTCTTTCTTTCTTCTTTACCAGCTAATTTCTCTGACACTATTATACATAGAAAGTCCAAAACTGGCATGATTGTACCTCCATACAAGGAGTTTGGTCGTTTTATACACAGAAATGAAGATGTTTACAATTATGCAAATTAAGGGCATTTGAAATTTTAAATCTTGAATAACTTTAAAGCTTTAATAGATAGAGATGTCATTCCAACTTCTACTCCTGTGTTATGGAGTAATTGTACATTGCCATACTAATATGCTTTGAAGACACACACACTGATTTGCTATGCAGCAAATCATCTTTCCTAGTTAAAGTGTGTGTGTCGACACACACTTTTCTGTTTTTCTAGGAATTCTTTATTTCTTTCTTTCTTTCTTCTTTCTTTCTTTCTTTCTTTCTTTCTTTCTTTCTTTCTTTCTTTCTTTACAGGCAAATTTGTCCGACATTTCATTTGATAAGTATTACATGTAGAAACTCCAAACTTGGCACAATTACACTTCTATAGATAGTCTGGTCTTTTTATAATGGGAGGTCATGTTTTTTCAAAATTATGCAAATGAGGGCTAATTAAAGTTTTAAATCTTCAACATCTTATATACTATGGTAGATGTGGTTCCGAGTGTATTGGAGTTTGATCATAGCAAGGTAAAGGTCATCTCAAATGTCAAGGTCATGTCACGCTCAAAGTTCAATTTTAAGCCAAAATGTCATTTTTGAGGTCAAGGTTCCCTTCAGGTAGAGGTCATCTCAAGGTCAAAGGTCATTTCGAGGTCAAAAGCCACTTCAATGGTAACTTTCTTCTAGCCATAACTTGGTCAATTTTTATCCAATTTTGATCATGTTGGGCTCAAATGGTAGCTATGGTAACACTTCACATTTTAAATTTTACATGTGACCTCTAAAGGTCAAAGGTCAAGGTCATTTGGACCTTTGAAGGTTTCATCGAGTCATAACTTGGCCAATTTCCATCCAATTGTAATCAAGTTGGACTCAAATTGTAGGTATTGCAACACTGCACAGTTTTATAAGCACATGTTACCTCAAAAGGGCAAAGGTCAAGGTCATTTGGCCCTTTAAAAGTTTCATCTTGCCATAACGTGGTCAATTTTCATCCGATTTGGTTCATGTTTGGTTTAAATTTTGGACATTTCAACACTGCGAAATCTATATATAACCAACTTCTACAAGGGGGTTGTTAACCATTGCGCAGCTAATGAATTAAATCTACAAGTTGTAGCAATTTAAATTATGCTAAATAGCACCATTAGAAATTTTAAATCTTGAATAACTTCAAAGCTATAATAGATAGAGATGCCATTCCAACTTGTACTCCTGTGTTATGGAACAGTTGTACATTGCCACACCAATATGCTTTGAAGACACACACACAGATTTGCTATGCAGCAAATCATCTTTTCTAGTTCTTTCTTTCTTTCTTTCCTCTTTCTTTCTTTACAGGCAAATTTGTCCGACATTTCATTTGAAAAGTGTCACATGAAGAAACTCCAAACTTGGCACAATTTTACTTCTATGGATAAAGTCTGGTCTTTTCATAATGAGAGGTCATGCTTTTCAAAATTATGCAAATGAGGGCTAATTAAAGTTTTAAATCTTCAATATCTTATATACTATAGTAGATGTGGTTCCAAGTGTATCAGAATTCAATCATAGCCGGTTAAAGGTCATATCAAATGTCAAGGTCATTTCAACGGCAGAGGCCACTTTCGATGGTTGCTTTCTTCTTGCCATAACTTGGTCAATTTTTATCAAATTTTGCTCATGTTGGGCTCAAACTGTAGCTATTGTACACTGCACATTTTTGAAACTTACATGTGACCTCTAAAGGTCAAAGGTCAAGGTCATTTCGACCTTTGAATGTCTTGTCCAGCCATAACTTGGCCAATTTCCATCCCATTCTAATCATGTTAGACTCAAATTGCAGGTATGGCAACACAGTACGTTTTTATAAGAACATGTAACCTCAAAAAGGGCAAATGTCAAGGTCCTATGGCCCTTTGAAAGTTTCATCTTGTCAAAACTTGGTCAATTTTCATCCGATTTGGTTCATGTTGGGCTTAAAATTGTGGGTATTGTAACACTATGCAATTTACATGTGACCTGTCAAGGTCAAAGGTCAAGGTCATTTGGACTTTGAAATTTGCATCCAGGCATAGGCTTAAAGTGATGTGAAGTACCATAGGATAAAAGTTGTAGCATTTAATATTTACAACTTTTGAAGGCACACAGACAGATTTGCTTTGAAGCAAATCTTCTTTTCTAGTTAAAGTGTGTGTGTCGACACACAGTTTTCTGTTTTTATATGAATTCTTTATTAAAGTGTGTGTGTCAACACACACTTTTCTGTTTTTCTAGGAATTCTTTATTTCTTTCTTTCTTCTTTCTTTCTTTCTTTCTTTCTTTCTTTCTTTCTTTCTTTACCGGCAAATTTGTCCGACATTTCATTTGAAAAGTATTATATGTAGAAACTCCAAACTTGGCACAATTATACTTCTATGGATAAAGTCTGGCCTTTTTATAATGAGAGGTCAAGCTTTTCAAAATTTTGCAAATGAGGGCTAATTAAAGTTTTAAATCTTCATTATCTTATATACTATAGTAGATGTGGTTCCGAGTGTATAAGAGTTCGATCATAGCAAGATAAAGGTCATCTCAAATGTCAAGGTCATGTCAAGGTCAAAGGTCATGTCAAGGTCAAAGGTCAATTTTAAGCCAAAATGTCATTTTTGAGGTCAAGGTTCACTTCAGGTAGAGGTCATCTGAAGGTCAAAGGTCATTTCAAGGTCAAAGGCCACTTTCGGTGCTGGCTTTCTTCTGGCCATAACTTGGTCAATTTTTATCCAATTTTCATCATGTTGGGCTCAAATTGTAGCTATTGTAACCTTGCACATTTTTAAATGTACATGTGACCTCTAAAGTTCAAAGGTCAAGGTCATTTGGACCTTTGAAAGTTTCATCCAATCATAACGTGGCCAATCTCCATCCAGTTTTCATCATGTTGGACTCAAATTGTAGGTATTGCTACACTGGACATTTTTATAAGAACATGTCACCTCAAAAAGGCAAAGGTCAAGGTCACTTGACCCTTTGAAAGTTTCATCTTGCCATAACTTGGTCAATTTTACTCCGATTTGGTTTATGTCCGGCTCGAATTGTGGGTATTGTAACACTGTGCAATTTACATATGACCGGTAAAGGTCAAAGGTCAAGGTCATTTGGACTTTGAAATTTGCATGCAGCCATAAGCTTAATGGAATGTGAAGTACCAAAGGACAAAAGTTGTAGCATATAATATTTACAACCTTTGAAGGCACACAGACAGATTAAACAAAATCTTCTTTTCCAGTTTCTTTCTTTCTTTCTTTCTTTCTTCTTTACCAGCAAATTTGTCCGACACTTTTCTCGGACACTACTATACATATAAACTCCAAATTTGGCATGATTGTACCTACATACAAGGAGTTTGGCCATCTTATACACAGAAATGAAGATGTTTAAAATTATGCAAATTAGGGGCATTTGAAATTTTAAATCTTGAATAACTTCAAAGCTATAATAGATAGAGATGCCATTCCAACTTCCACTCCTGTGTTATGGAATACTTGTACATTGCCATACTAATATGCCGTGAAGACACACACACTGATTTGCTATGCAGCAAATCATCTTTCCTTGTTCTTTCTTTCTTCTTTCTTTCGTTCTTTCTTTCTTTTTTTACAGGCAAATTTGTCCGACATTTCATTTGAAAAGTATAACACGTAGAAACTCCAAAATTGGCACAATTATACTTCTATAGATAAAGTCTGGCCTTTTTATAATGAGAGGTGATGCTTTTCAAAATTATGCAAATGTGGGCTAATTAAAGTTTTAAATTTTCAATATGTTATATGCTATACAGTGCATTCTACCTAACTTGAGCTCTGGGGGCCATCTCATTAGTTGTGACCACAGTGCCGGTGGGCCAAACACAGCCTATCACTGACATCTTTGCCCTGCCACTCAACCCGGCTGCTATAGTTAGTGGTGTTTGTAAACAGGTCCACATGGGTGCTGCTGTAGACATTTATATGGGTCTTATTTTCACTTTTGTAGCGTCAAATAACTGGGTTTTTTACAAAATAATCCGGCTAAAGGGACACCATTTTACTGTGGAGCTGGCCCTGCTATGTGTCTGCCACCCCACCAAACACACATGACCAGTGACAGTGAATGATTGGTATCAAATGACCAGCTTATTCCAAAGTCCTGGCAAGTGTAACCACATCAAAATAAACCCTACCCTTTCCTCTTAAGTTTATGTGTATTTTATCACCCCCAATATATTTCACTCATAATCCACAGTCTTTATCAACATCGTAAGACCTGTGGGACATTTTTACAGGGGTGTCACATCTCAATTAAACTGCAAACAAGCCATAATCCTGGTATATATTTTACAAGATGTGACATCAAAATGACACTTTGAAAATGCGGCATCCCTTGACTCATTCAGGACAGAAGTCTTCATTTACTGTCAGTAAAGTTTGTATCAAAGGGATATACTGAGTATTCTTATCTTTTAAATTAGGGGGTTCTGATTTAAAATATCTGACAATCATAATAGAATATAATATCTGCTCATGATTTGTGATATTCTAACCATTTTTATTTATTTCACACATTCTCTTAGCAATGCAAATTTGAAAGAATTAGCAAAGAGCTTATCCTTTGGGTTCATCACTGAATGAGTTAATTTTGTCATATAAACATTGGCTGCATTGATTGAATAGCTATGTCTGTTTGGTAATTTAATTATAGGTTAATGTTTTCTTTCTGGACACCAGTCAGTTCAGTGGCTCTTAGAAAAAACATTTTGGGCTACATTATTTATATACAATTACACAGTCCAGGAAATGCTCAAGATCCCTGCTCATGCATTCTATCATGTCTGTGTGCCAACACAGACATACTGTTCTTTCTTTCTTTCTTTCTTTCTTTCTTTCTTTCTCTCTTTCTTTCTTCCTTACCAGCAAATTTGTCTGACACTTTTCTCGGACACTATTATGCATAGAAAGTCCAAACTTAGCATGATTGTACCTCCATATAAGGAGTTTGACTGTTTTATACAGAGAAATGAAGATGTTTATAATTATGCAAATTAGGGGCATTTGAAATTTTCAATCTTGAATATCTTCAACAGTATAATAGAGATGTCATTCCAACTTCTACTAGGGGGTTGTTGACCATTGGCACCTAATCACTTAATGAATTAAAAATAAAAGTTGTAGCAATTTAAATTGCTAAATAGCACCACTAGAAATTTAAAATCTTGAATAACTTCAAAGCTATAATAGATAGAGATGCCATTCCAACTTCTACTCCTGTTTTATGGAATAGTTGTACTTTGCCATACCAATATGCTTTGAAGACACACACACACTGATTTGCTATGCAGCAAATCATCTTTCCTAGTTTCTTTCTTTCTTCTTTCTTTCTTTCTCTCTTTCTTTCTTTCTTTCTTTCTTTCTTTCCTTTCTTTGTTTCTTTCTTTACAGGCAAGTAGTATATGTACTTGGGGGTACTGGAACACGGGGGATGGAGACCGCAACAATCCTTTAAAGCCTCGGGGCGTCCTCCCATCAGTTGCCGTAGGTTGTCATCCCAGTATATACTTGGGGGTACTGGAACACGGGGGATGGAGACCGCAAAAAGCCTTTAAAACCTCGGGGCGTCATGGCGTCCTCCCATCAGTTGCCGTAGGTTGTCATCCCAGTATACACTTAGGGGTACTGGAACACGGGGGATGGAGACCGCAAAAAGCCTTTAAAACCACGGGGCGTCATGGCGTCCTCCCATCAGTTGCCGTAGGTTGTCATCCCAGTGCCTGCTAAGGCTTTTATGTAGTCGAGTGGTTAATCTCGTGCAGCCCAAAATAACCGCCTGCTTTCCCGCGTGTGGCGACCCAATACTCAAGTCCGGATCCCCCCGGTATTTCATATCATGGGAAACAAGTCATATAACTAGGAAAGATGATTTGCTGCATAGCAAATCAGTGTGTGTGTCTTCAAAGCACATTAGTATGGCAATGTACAACTATTCTAAAACACAGGAGTGGAAGTTGGAATGGCATCTCTATCTATTATAGCTTTGAAGTTATTCAAGATTTAAAATTTCAAATGCCCTTAATTTGCATAATTTTAAACATTTTCATTTCTGTGTATAAAACGGCCAAACTCCTTGTATGGAGGTACAATCATGCCAAGTTTGGAGTATGTATAGTAGTGTCCCAGAAAAGTGTCGGACAAATTTGCTGGTAAGAAAGAAAGAAAGAAAGGAAGGAAGGAAGGAAGGAAGGAAAAAAGGAAGGAAGAAAGAAAGAAAGAAAGAAAGAAAGAAACTGGAAAAGAAGATTTGTTTTAATCTGTCTGTGTGCCTTCAAAGGTTGTAAATATTATATGCTACAACTTTTGTCCTTTGGTACTTCACATTCCATTAAGCTTATGGCTGCATGCAAATTTCAAAGTCCAAATGATCTTGACCTTTGACCTTTACAGGTCATATGTAAATTGCACAGTGTTGCAATACCCACAATTTGAGCCGGACATGATCCAAATCGGAGTAAAATTGACCAAGTTATGGCAAGATGAAACTTTCAAAGGGTCAAATGACCTTGACCTTTGCCTTTTTGAGGTAACATGTTCTCATAAAAATGTCCAGTGTAGCAACACCTACAATTTGAGTCCAACATGATGAAAACTGGGTGGAGATTGGCTACGTTATGATTGGATGAAACTTTCAAAGGTCCAAATGACCTTGACCTTTGAACTTTAGAGGTCACATGTACATTTAAAAAATGTACAAAGTTACAATAGCTACAATTTGAGCCCAACATGATCAAAATTGGATAAAAATTGACCAAGTTATGGCCAGAAGAAAGCCAGCACCGAAAGTGGCCTTTGACCTTGAAATGACCTTTGACCTTCAGATGACCTCTACCTGAAGTGAATCTTGACCTCAAAAATGACATTTTGGCTTAAAATTGACCTTTGACCTTGACATGATCTTTGACCTTGACATGACCTTGACATTTGAGATGACCTTTACCTTGCTATGATCGAACTCCTATACACTCGAAACCACATCTACTATAGTATATAAGATATTGAAGATTTAAAACTTTAATTAGCCCTCATTTGCATAATTTTGAAAAGCTTGACCTCTCATTATAAAAAGGCCAGACTTTATCCATAGAAGTATAATTGTGCCAAGTTTGGAGTTTCTACATATAATACTTTTCAAATGAAATGTCGGACAAATTTGCCGGTAAAGAAAGAAAGAAAGAAAGAAAGAAAGAAAGAAAGAAAGAAAGAAAGAAAGAAAGAAAGAAAGAAAGAAGAAAGAAAGAAATAAAGAATTCCTAGAAAAACAGAAAAGTGTGTGCTGACACACACATTTTAAATAACAAAAAGTGCTTCCGTGTCTGAACCTATATATACACCCAAGTCTGGATCCCACGGTATTTTGTATCATGGAAACGAGTCGTTTGCTTTTCCTTTTATTAACCTGACAAGGTATAAGTTGGAAAGAGTGATCGTTTCCACTACAGACTACTGCATTTATGTAAGATTTTCTCCATATATAAAGCGAGGAACAGATCTAACATGGATGGTGTCCGTGGCTGCTTCATTGTCATCCGGTTTTCGTCGATTTCCTTGAAAAACAGTTTCACACTCCATCATGTGTTAACAAATAATGAAAAGTTGATGATGATGATGATGATGGGAATTCAAATCAGCTGAGCTGTTTTTCATTCGGGTCCAGTAAATATTGTTTACATGTCGCGAACATATAACCACTTATATATAAAAATATATGGTGGAACTCAAGATCAATATATCAAAACACACTTAGAAAATACACGGTGAAATGCATGACCTACACTCTAAAATTAACATCTCAAAGTACAGTAAAACACAAAAACCATAAGCATTGAAATACACGCAAAAGGTGCACGACTGGTTGTTAAATCAGTATTAATTGAAACACATGTAAGTTGTATATAGTTTCAGAAAGCATGAGGAAAAAACTCAAGAGTTGATAAATGAAGTAACCTGGGATAAAAAAATTGCCAAAGTAACAAATAAAGTGACTTTTCAAAGCATCGAAAGCGGCAGACTAAATAGCCATAAATTTTGAAGTTCAATGCAGTTCTTAACTTATCATGGGTCAAGCGACTGCTGACACAGAGCAGTTTAAAATTGACACAAGTTTCCTTCTGAGAAGTAACCAGACTTGACTGGTATAAAAGGATCACTTAGTATGCCATTTACAGGGTCAATGTGATTATGGAGTATGGGACATGTGCGCGGGATCGCATGTGTAAGTTCTGCGCATGGTCAAAATCATGGATGCCGTACATAACTTTTCGTGTAGTGATTGGCTGAGGTTACTATAAATCTAAGAAAGACATGTGTTAAAACGATGTATTTTTATTGACAATATATGGAAATATATGCGATGGAGTATCAAAATTTGCGTACAGTCTGCCAAAAAAGTAAGCAGTAGCTTTTTTCAATAAGACTAATCTTACAGATTTCTTTAAAACAAGGGCAAATGATTATAAGGACGAAGATGTACCACAATTTCATACTGAATTGTTAAGTGAATGGAACGTGCTTAAAAGTTTATCTTCACTCAACACAAAAACGATAAATTGAGAGACTCCGTCTGGTATAATGATTATATGAAAGTGGATGGGAAGTCTGTATTTTACTAGGACTGGTATCAAAAAAGGTGTAATGTTTGTGCGAGATATAATCAATGAACCAAGAAAAAAATTTCCCTTTGACAGCTTTCAACAAAAGTCTGATGTCAATTTCAAGTTTCTTCTTTATCTTGCTCTTATTGATGTGCTGCCGCATAGCTGGAATCAAAAGTCATTTAAATTAACATCTGGAAATTTGATTTTCAAAGAAATCCTTCAATACAAAAAAGATTAAAATTGAAATGAAACTTGCCACTGACCATTTGAGACCCAATTAACGTGATGTATAAATGCTCCTATTTTTCAAAATAAGTAGGGGCGCAATAATTGCCTCATATGGCCGTGCTTGGCATAACAATTACCCGGCATCTCTGTTTGGATAATTGAAATAGATAGTCTCATGGGAGCACTGGTACAGACGCTTTGACAAAGTCAAAATATAAGATGAAAATGAATTTATATACCCCTTTATTCTGTGAGACATACCATATACTAAGTCCAATGATACAGACAGGATTATGCTCATAGGACATATATGTAGCACTGAATCCAAAGGACACTTTGCAATAACACTTGCTTTTAAATATACAGTGTGTTAGTATTAATGTTATTGGAACAGTCTATATAACTTGAGCAGCTAAAAACTGTTCCCTGTGGACAATTATATGATTAGTTTAATAATAATGCACTGTTCCACAAAAAACCCCCAACACATTCAACATGCAAGCAATTATACTTGAACTTCGTGACCGAAATTATCATGATGGAGACGCCCGTTAAACGAATCCAGTAATATATTTTGACTCAAATAAAGCATTTTGTACGTTAGAACACGACATTTTTGACACAACCTAACATATAGGTTTAAATAATCTGTGGCTGAAATGATTTCAAAGCCATTCAAAAAAGAAAAACTCAAAATTTACAGTCTCATGAAATGTTCAAATATTTTACCGGCAACTACCTCGGTACTCATATTTCGATTCTTTGACCAATCTTTATATTTTACGTTATCTGCATTCAGTTATTGTCATCAAACAAATAATGAAAGCAATTTATGAAAGTATTACCACCAAATTGACAAATTTCAAATTTGGTTAAATGCTAACAAGCAGTCTTTAACACATTTAAAAAACTAAGACAATTACATTTATACTTGAATCTTATGGTCATCTATGTGTCAATTTAAGGAGTCGAATTTTACTTCTTTGGGCCGAGAAATTTATGAAAGTTTAATTATCATGGGCTCCACACATAAAGGAAATTGGGAATGACTTGCAAAGGTCAGTGGTATTATTTTCATCAACACTCCTTACTGCTTATTCACAATTTTCTCTTGATGCCTCATTGCCTTGAGTCTTCAGTCTTTACAAATATCATATGAAACTCTTGAGCCACTTCAAAATATAGCACATGGATTTGCTTTCCCATGCGATTTCTTTACATTTCTTCATGTCTGACTACGTCCTTTAAAACACAAAATTTATACATCTAATGTTTTTTTCTATGTTGCCTACCTGCCATACCTTCACACATCTTGTCTTGACTACGTTCGAAAGCAAAATAAGTATATACTATATTATATCTGTTAAATTCACACTTTCATTCCCTACACGCATGGTCCTTAATCTCAATAATTAATATCAAATAGATAAGTGTTGTTATTATTGTGAATGTGTGAACAAGTCTTCCCAAAATGTTGGGGCTGCCCCCAAAGGGGGGCTGCAGGGAACTTTATACCTTTAAAGCATGTCGCTCGAGAGTCGACATTCAAGTGGTGGATATGTCGAGGGGTGTTCTGGAACAATATCGGGGACGAGCCAGTTGTGTTGCCCCCTCGATTGACAATAATGACTCCGCCCTAAGTCCCATACCAATTTTCACCACAAGAGTAAAATACCCAAGACTCGTAAGTTTGTGTTCTTGATAATGAGTATTGGTGTTTATGGCTGCAAACAATTAAATGGCATACAACTTACCACACTCCGTGAGTCCATCTGTAGCAGTCTGTGACAACTATTCCCTGCTGTGGCTGTCATATACGACCAGGTGATGATATAATATATATAAAATATAATCTGGCCCATTCCTGGATCATTATTACGAAGACAATCACGTTAAAGGTGATTTCAGTACAACCGTTATTTGAAGCGAAGCTTAGAGACGAAATCAGCACTCAACTTTAAAAATGAATTGGCCAAATATGTGCCTCAGAAATTAACAATACACAATTCACAAGGTTTTACAAAACGAAACGACTTTTGTACACATTCTGAACAAAAGAAAAATTATACAAAGAGCCTAAGTGCTTATAACCTACATCCAAATTATTAAAATATACCAAGATGTCAGAGAATGTAGAAACCAGTACAAAATAGCAAAATAACCCTAAAAAACACCCTGGTGGCTCCGGAAAGATTTTAATTTTCTTGCATAACCTCTTTAGACATATACATTTTCAACTGCAACTAAATAGTTTAATTTCGAAATCATCAAATCTGGTTGTGATTCACAACTCAAGAAACTCTTTTTTGGTCGCTGTACTTTAATTTTGCTGGCAATAAATAATTTACAGGTGCTACCGCCGGTATTTTTCGTCGTGAGGGCGGGTAGATATTTTGTACATCCATCATAATCATTAACCCATAGACGTTGCCAAGGTGGCAGTTTAAGCATTTGTTGAATTTAGCTCGGCAAAAGCGACAGGCTTGTGCAAGTGAGGTTCCACAGTCTGTAATACAAGACATCAACAGAAATCTAAAGCTGTCCTGAGCCATTATATAAGTTTGATAATTAGCTGGGTCGTCCTAGTTAATAATGGCCAAACAGCACGGAGATAAAAGTATTCCCGATCGAGAATGAAATGAAAACTTTATAATCATTGTGCAGTCACACTCAATTTTCGGCAGTGTATTGCAAAACGAGGGGGGAGGTTTGTTTTGGACTCTCTTTACAACTATCGCTAATTTCTTGTTTATTATTACCTCAATGAAATCTTGATTTTGATTACTTTCGTTTAAAATATAACCGAGTAGTTCACCAGCCATACATTTATTCTTTTGTTGACATTCTCTCAGGTCTTCCCTTGTGCGTCATTTTACATACAGAAGTAGGACTCAAAATCGTTTGACGAATTGCGCCTCATTTGCATGTTACAATGCTTAAAAGAACCCACCCGACTGTGCTTAAATGCGAGCACTCTGTTAAGTCTTGAATCGGTGGTCCAATTCAAGATACTGTTTTCAAATTGCAGTAAATACATGATGACCTTTGTTGTATCGTGTAATTTGAGGAAATTTGTTGTTAATACAAGGTAAACTTTGAACATAAGTTTTGCTGCTGGTAAAAGCATTTAGAGGACATTCGCATGTTTAATTGAGTTAAAAGGTAGCAGTTGTTTGCCTCGCGCGCTGATGGCAGATGTTTTCATCATATCACTTGTTTCAGAATCATCAGGGTTCCAGGCAGGATTCATTTGCACGATATATTTCTGCCAAAGCCACTGCTACCCCCCCCCCCCCTCCCACAGGTATCATTTTCTTCATGCACTAACTATTTAAAGGAGCACAGTCTATATGGTATGTAACTTTTTTCCTTTGACAGAGTAATATCTTCGCTGTAAGGTTTGTTGGCCTTGCTAAAGCTTCCATCCTTTTGTTGCAGATTCCATGAACTTCTGTTCATCTGTATTGCACAAAAGAACTAATTTTGTGTCTGCCGTTTTCAATGACGCAACCCAACTCGATTGTGGTAAACTAAAGTACTTCGCGGGTCTAACCCATAAAAACGCATGCAGGTTTTTCTGAAATTCTTAAAAAAAATGTCAGCTAATAAAACACCAGACATTGGCATGCAAAGTGTGAGAAATTGTGTCTGCGTGGACAATTGTCTGCTACATGCCCGCTTAATCCAATTCATTCGACAATTTTAAAACTTTCAAACTTCCCAATTTGCGTCGATTTTTAACTCAACGGAAGCCATACCGGGGACACTGACGGATATAGTCCTTGCTTTCTATCGACTTGCTGAATGTATCGCCCTGAGTGCAGAAATCTCGAGGTATGCTGCCCTCTACTGAATACTTAGAACATTCCATGATTGAAACAAAGGGATACATTCATATCAGACGAAATCTCGCGTATCTCAACCCTTCTAACAGAGCCCTTTCACTGAGAGCGCGAATGCCGGACCACATATCCGCTGCCGCTTCACAACGAATGGAAAAGAGTAGCTTCTCAAGGGAAATACACAGCTTCTCGAGCCCTCTAAAACTAAAAATACTCTAACCTGGTCAATTTCCAGACGCTCAGATGTATGGAACATGTTTTTGCTTCCGGCGAGAAGACTAAAATACATTTCAGCAGAAAGTCGTCATGCCAGGAATTCTGGCCGAGACTCAAGTCAGATCGGGCATTTCTGTGTCAACGAAAAGTCAGCTTTTTTTCGCCCTTAGATGTGGATCTGTGTGAGGGAACCATAAGGGACTTTCTGAGTTCAGCTATAATATCTTACGATATTCTGAATTCATTACTTTTAAGTATGTAGTTACATTAACTTTGAGCAATTCTTGACATTTTGAAGATGCTTCAGTCTGACCAACAATGTCAAGTAGTGGTCTTTTCCCTAATTTTGTTGGAAGCGCGTAATTTGTTCTATGTATGTATTTTTTTTCAAGCATTAAAACAAAGCGATCTAATATTTTGGAAATCATTTCAGTTCTTTAATCAAATCCTCCCAAAATGTAATATTTGCTATACATGAAGTTATCACGCTGTATTTAGCGCTAGCTATTATCTTGAGCAGCCATGTAGTAGGTAGTTTTAATCTTATATATAAATATTTTTTGTATTGGTGACAGAAATAGTATTAGAAACTTTAACCAGATCATTACTCAACTGACACAACTCAAACTCCTTGAACGTTTGTAAAACTGTTTGACCCACTTGTTTTAATGGCTCACAACCTCGCTTGATGCCAGCAACACTATGTTATTTATTCCATGCACAACTTTCCAAACATTTTCTTTCATGGACAATTCAACAACAACGACTAGTGTTTGCAACAAACTGTGAATATCAAGCAAATTTTTTTTATTTCTTTAGTCAAATAAAAACGAAATTACCATGTTAAGTGAGGCTAAAATTATTGCCAAAATTTAAAAAAAATCTATCCGACCTTTCAGCAAAGTCATGTATTTGTTCGCCTACGAATTTTGACCGGGTCTTGTGAATCTTGCTATGTTCATGTTGAAATATTTTCCTTGGCTATCAAGCGATCTCCCTTTGATTCTTACTAAGTTGGTACTTAACATGCAACTTGCATTTAAACGGGTGTAATCTCAGAAAGCACCCAAAAGATCATACATATTACACACTTGCTTATTGTGCGAGATTCAACGGAACCCCAACCTGAAAGAAAGACAAAAACCTCAAAGTAACTGCCACAACACTGATAAATCACAACACAATGATATTTTGACAACGTGCAACCCCACAAAGTTACAGCAACGAGCAATCCAAGTCGACCCTTGATATTTCGGAGAGTTCGTTCTTGTTGTGTTGTCGACTGTTCAACAAGTGAAGGCGCTTTGAAATGCGTCGTCTTTTATAATGTATCTGGAACATTCCTAAATGAAAGCAAAGGGACGAAAAGTGGTTGTTGGGCTCTGCAATCAGTACATGATCCAATGAAATCACACTAACCTCACACCCCTCTAACAAAGTCGCTCCAATAAGATGACGTGTCCGCGTGCGCCGCGTAAGGAATGCAGAAGAGAAACGAAACCCCCCCCCCCGAAAATCTGGCACCTTCTCAAACCTTCGTTTTTGATCAGCGCCCACATATATCTGAGCTAACTATTTCCAAGTAAATGATGAAGATTACGAATAATCCCTGGGTAATGCGACTTATAAATTTGAACGTTCAATTTTCCTGAGGCTACCCGTTTCTGATATATATACACACGAAACAACTATAGCAAATGTTGGCGCCTCTAAGAAACTCCATCCAATAAGAGATTGTATCCACCTCCACCAAATTTGCTCAGAAAGGTAGAAAAGAAACGAAAATAGATAAATAAATAAAAAAAATGAATAAATAAATAGATAAATAAATAAATAAATAAATAAATAAATAAATAAATAAATAAATAAATAAATAAATAAATAAATAAATAAATAAATAAATAAATAAATAAATAAATGAATAAATCTTCGTTTTCGATCGACGTTTACATATATCTGAGCTATTTCTAAGTAAACGATTATGAATAAACCCTAGGTAATGTGAGTTGTGCATTTGAACTTCCAATTTCCCTGAGACTAACCGTTTCTTACAAACACATGAGAAAACTATAAAGGAAGATTTGCTTTAAAGCAAATCTGTCTGTGTGCCTTCAAAAGCTGTAAATATTGAATGGTACAACTTTTGTGCTTAGGTACTTCACATTGCATTAAGCTTATGGCTGGATGATATTTCCAAGTTCAAATAATCTTGACCTTTTACCTTTAACCTTTATATGCCACGTGTAAATTGCAAAAATGTACTGTGTTACAATAACCACAATTTAAGTCCAACATGATTAGAATTGGATGGAAATTGGCTGCGTTATGGCTGGGTGAAACTTTCAAAGGTCCAGATGACATTGACCTTTGACCTGTTTGGGTCACATGTAATTTTCAAAATGTGCAGTGTTGCAATAGCTACAATTTGAACCAAACATGATCAAAATTGGATAAAAATTGACCAAGTTATGGCTAGAAGAAAGCCGCCATCGAAAGGGGCCTTTGACCTTGAAATGACCTTTGACCTTGAGATGACCTCTACCTGAAGTGAACCTTCACCTCAAAAATGACACCTTGGCCTAAAACTGACCTTTGACCTTGACATCTAAGATGGCCTTTACCTTGGTATGATCAAACTCCTATACACTCGAAACCACATCTACTATAGTATATAAAATATTGATGATTTAAAACTTTAATTAGCCCTCATTTGCATAATTTTGAAAAGCATGACCTGTCATTACAAAAAGGCCAGACTTCATCTATAGAAGTCTAATTTTGCCAAGTTTGGAGTTTCTATGTGTAATACTTTTTAAATAAAATGTCGGACAAACTTGCCTGGAAAAAAAAAAGAAAGAAAGAAGGAAGGAAGGAAGGAAGGAAGGAAAGAAAGAAAGAAAGAAAGAAAGAAAGAAAGAAAGAAAGAAAGAAAGAAAAAAAGAAAGAAAGAAGGAAAGAAAGAAAGAAAGAAAAACAATATGTCTGTGTTGGCACACAGACATTAAGAAAGTGAGAAAGAAAGAAAGAAAGAAAGAAAGAAAGAAAGAATTCCTAGAAAAACAATATGTCTGTTGGCACACATCCATAAAAAAGAAAAAAGGAAAGAAAGAAAGACAACATCTTTGATAGTATGAAATGATATATATACTTCCACAGACTGTGTCATCATTCTTTTCCATTCATTCTCATGAACCAAGTAGCCTTCTAAGCATGATACAACTTGTAGACGTCAGTCTATTCATACTTGTGCATGCTTTGTTTACATTGAACACTGACCTGGCTACCCGTGGCTTGTACGATACCCTAACCTTGCAACCTCACTGCAAGGAAAACTACAGCTTCCTGTGGCTTTCAGTTGAATCTGTTATGTCTTACCCAATTAATTAATTATGTGTTGTTCCAATGTTTTAAGTTACGTCTTGTCTGTCTTGTGTAAACATGACAAAAGCAGTCACACACGGCATTCTGTGTGCTAGTCAGGGGCACACATACAGACAAGCATGCTGCCCATAGCCTGATATCAAACCCAGGCTCTCTTATCTGGGTTAAAAGTATCAATTACCAAAGCGGACCCCAGAATCTTGACTGATACCATCTTTGAAGCCTTTGGTACTTCACATTCCATTACGCTTATGGCTAGTTTTAACAAAAAGGCCTGAATGAGTTTGACCTTTAATCTTTAGGCATTGCATGTAAATTACAAAAATATGCAGTGTTGCAATACCTACAGGTTGGGTCCAACATGGTTAAAATTGGTTGAAAATTGACTGAGTTATGGCTAGATGAAAATTTCAAATGTGAAAATGACATTGACCTTTGACCTTTAGAGGTCACATGTAAATTACAAAAATGTGCAGTCGAACCAACATATTAATCGAAGTTGGATTGATTACCTGTACCTATAATATTTTTGGAGATATTCAAGATTTAGATTTTCAAATGGCCCTAATTTGCATAATTTTCAAAACCGTTGCACCTCTTTACAAAAAGACCAGGCTTCATGTATGGAAGTATAATCATGCCAAGTTTGGAGTTTCTATGTAAAATACTTTTCAAATGAAATGTCGGACAAATTTGCCTGTAAAGAAAGAAAGAAAGAAGAAAGAAAGAAAGAAAGAAAGAAATAAAGAATTCCTAGAAAAACAGTATGTCTGTGTTGGCACACAGACATAATTACCGCCAAAGTTGGGAATTGTATGTGGCGAAAACTGGTAAAGAACTTAGGGCGGAGTCGGTTTTGTTAATCGAGGGAACGACATAACTGACTCGTCCCCGCTATAGTTCCCCTCGACATATCCACCACGACGTTCGTGTGTCCTTCTTACATTCACAACAGCTACTGATACGACGCGACAGCAAAACATTTTTTGGTGAAACAGATTTTTAAAAAAATCTACAGAATACAACGCGTGACCGGTGAAAACAATATATGTTAAACAGAAAAACTGAAAAACAAACAAGCTTGAAATGCGTGATAATTATCGTGGAAATCACCTACGAAAAATAATTAACCTGACAATTTCGGAACAGACACCGATGGGGAAAGTGATGCAGAACATAAGAAAAGGGACGCTCGATGCATTGACAACTTAGTGTTATCCTTGGACGGGACAGCGAACAATCCTCCAAAAACGCGTCACAAAACCTATGTGGAAGTGAACCCTTGTGCGCAAGTGAAGAGTGCCACTACACTCTATTCAATATTGTTACCGCAGTTATATTTCATGTACTGTGTTGTCAATACAGTATCTATTTCTGCATGTAATGTATGTCCAAAAGACAAAAATGAAAAATTGTGTTAAACCAAGCTGACAATGTACTAGATACCAAATTTTGTGGTGGTCTAGAAATAGTCTTGAAGTCGCTAAATGCAATGCGTATACAAGTAGAAGTAAGAAATATGATCAAGGTGGAGAAAAATTCAACGTTATTTTAATTGCGACTTACAAGACCAGGAACTTGCCAATTGAAGCAACCACGAGCATGCATCATAAAAAGCACTAAGGTGACCCGTGAAGTCGCTAAATGTAATGCGTATACAAGTGGAGGTAAGAAATATGATCAAGGTGAAGACAAGTTCAACCTTATTTTTATTGCGACTGACAAGACCAGGAACTTGTACCGTACGAAGCACCAAGGAGATACATTTTTGGCAAGGTGATATAAGGACAGAGCGTGTTAAATATAGTCTTCCACATCAGTTTTGCCTGGAAAGCTAAAGCAGGTTGTCTACCTGCCATTAATATTGTGAACATTAAGGGAATTGTCGTTATTATCAACCATTCATTGGTTTAAACACCCGAAAACAACACGTCACATTGTAATCCACAGATACTATCTTGCAATAAATCTTCTACCAATTTGAATCAATGTTGCATGACTGGGATGACAACCTACGGCAACTGATGTGAGGACACCCCGAGGTTTTAAAGGTTTTTTGCGGTCTCCATCCCCCGTGTTCCAGTACCCCCAAGTGTATACTGGGATGACAACCTACGGCAACTGATGTGAGGACGCCCCGAGGCTTTAAAGGCTTTTTGCGGTCTCCATCCCCCGTGTTCCAGTACCCCCAAGTACATATACTACTCAGGCAAATTTGTCCAACATTTCATTTGAAAAGTATAACACGTAGAAACTCCAAAATTGGCACAATTATACTTCTATAGATAAAGTCTGGCCTTTTTATAATGACAGGTGATGCTTTTCAAAATTATGCAAATGAGGGCTAATTAAAGTTTTAAATCTTCAATATGTTATATACTATACAGTGCATTCCACCTAACTTGAGCTCCGGGGGCCGTCTCACTAGTTGTGACCACAGTGCTGGTAGGCCAAACAGCCTATCACTGACCTCTTTGCCCTGCCACTCAACCCGGCTGCTATAGTTAGTGGTGTTTGTAAACAGGTCCACATGGGTGCTGCTGTAGACATTTATATGGGTTTTATTTTCACTTTTGTTGCGTCAAATAACTGGATTTTTTACAAAATAATCCGGCTAAAGGGACAGCATTTTACTGTGGAGCTTGCTATGTGTCTGCCACCCCACCAAACACACGTGACCTGTGACAGTTAATGATTGGTTTCAAATGACCAGCTTATTCCAAAGTCCTGGCAAGTGTAACCACATCAAAATAAACCCTACCCTTTCCTCCTTAAGTTTATGTGTATTTTATCACCCCCAATATATTTCACTCATAATCCACAGTCTTTATCAACATCGTAAGACCTGTGGGACATTTTTACAGGGGTGTCACATCTCAATTAAACTGCAAACAAGCCATAATCCTGGTATATATTTTACAAGATGTGACATCAAAATGACACTTTGAAAATGCGGCATCCCTTGACTCATTCAGGACAGAAGTCTTCATTTACTGTCAGTAAAGTTTGTATCAAAGGGATATACTGAGTATTCTTATCTTTTAAATTAGGGGGTTCTGATTTAAAATATCTGACAATCATAATAGAATATAATATCTGCTCATGATTTGTGATATTCTAACCATTTTTATTTATTTCACACATTCTCTTAGCAATGCAAATTTGAAAGAATTAGCAAAGAGCTTATCCTTTGGATTCATCACTGAATGAGTTAATTTTGTCATATAAACATTGGCTGCATTGATTGAATAGCTATGTCTGTTTGGTAATTTAATTATAGGTTAATGTTTTCTTTCTGGACACCAGTCAGTTCAGTGGCTCTTAAAGGAAACATTTTGGGCTACATTATTTATATACAATTACACAGTCCAGGAAATGCTCAAGATCCATGCTCATGCATTCTATCATTAAAGTGTGTGTGTGTGTGTGTGTGTGTGTCAACACACACTTAACTTTCTTTCTTTCTTTCTTTCTTTCTGAATTTGAAATTTTCAATCTTAAATATCTTAAACAGTGTAATAGAGATGTCATTCCAACTTCTACCAGGGGGTTGTTGACCATTGGCACCAATCACCTAATGAATTAAAAATAAAAGTTGTAGAAATTTAAATTATGTTAAAAAGCACCGTTAGAAATTTTTAATCTTGAATAACTTGAAAGCTATAATGGACAGAGATGCCATTCCAACTTTGTAGCAAATCATCTTTCCTAGTTATGTCTGTGTGCCAACACAGACATACTGTTTTTTAGGAATTCTTTATTATGTCTGTGTGCCAACACAGACATACTGTTTTTTAGTTAAAGTGTGTGTGTCAACGCACACTTTTCTGTTTTTCTAGGAATTCTTTATTAAAGTGTGTGTGTCAGCACACACTTTTCTGTTTTTCTAGGAATTCTTTATTTCTTTCTTTCTTTCTTTCTTTCTTTCTTCTTTCTTTCTTTCTTTACCGGCAAATTTGTCCGACATTTCATTTGAAAAGTATTATATGTAGAAACTCCAAACTTGGCACAATTATACTTCTATGGATAAAGTCTGGCCTTTTTATAATGAGAGGTCAAGTTTTTCAAAATTATGCAAATGAGGGCTAATTAAAGTTTTAAATCTTCAATATCTTATATACTATAGTAGATGTGGTTCCGAGTGTATAGGAGTTCGATAATAGCAAGGTAAAGGTCATCTCAAATGTCAAGGTCATGTCAAGGTCAAAGGTTATGTCAAGGTCAAAGGTCAATTTTAAGCCAAAATGTCATTTTTGAGGTCAAAGTTCACTTCAGGTAGAGGTTATCTCAAGGTCAAAGGTCATTTCAAGGTCAAAGGCCACTATCGATGGTGGCTTTCTTCTATCCATAACTTGTTCAATTTTTATCCAATTTTGATCATGTTGGGCTCAAATTGTAGCTATTGTAACACTGCACATTTTTTAAATATACATGTGACCTCTTAAGTTCAAAGGTCAAGGTCATTCGGTTCTTTGAATGTTTCATCCAATCATAATGTGGCCAATCTCCATCCAGTTTTCATCATGTTGGACTCAAATTGTAGGTATTGCTACACTGGACATTTTTATAAGATCATGTAACCTCAAAAAGGCAAAGGTCAAGGTCATTTGACCCTTTGAAAGTTAGATCTTGCCATAACTTGGTCAATTTTACTGCGATTTGGATCATGTCCGGCTCAAATTCTGGGTATTGTAACACTGTGCAATTTACATATGACCTGTAAAGGTCAAAGGTCAAGGCATTTGGACTTTGAAATTTGCATGCAGCCATAAGCTTAATGGAATGTGAAGTACCAAAGGACAAAAGTTGTAGCATATAATATTTACAACCTTTGAAGGCACACAGACAGATTAAAAAAAGTCTTCTTTTCCTGTTTCTTTCTTTCTTTCTTCCTTCTTTGCCAGCAAATTTGTCCAACACTTTTCTCGGACACTACTATACATACTCCAAACTTGGCATGATTGTGCCTACATACAAGGAGTTTGGCCATTTTATACACAGAAATGAAGATGTTTAAAATTATGCAAATTAAGGGCATTTGAAATTTTAAATCTTGAATAACTTCAAAGCTATAATAGATAGAGATGCCATTCCAACTTCCACTCCTGTGTTATGGAATAGTTGTACATTGCCATACTAATATGCTTTGAAGACACACACACTGATTTGCTATGCAGCAAATCATCTTTCCTAGTTTCTTTCTCTCTTTCTTTCTTCTTTCTTTCTTTCTTTCTTTACCGGCAAATTTGTCCGACATTTCATTTGAAAAGTATTACATGTAGAAACTCCAAACTTTGCACAATTATACTTATATGGATAAAGTCTGGCCTTTTTATAATGAGAGGTCATGCTTTTCAAAATTATGCAAATGAGGGCTAATTAAAGTTTTAAATCTTCAATATCTTGTATACTATAGTAGATGTGGTCCCGAGTGTATAGGAGTTCAATCATAGCAAGGTAAAGGTCATCTCAAATGTCAAGGTCATGTCAAGGTCAAAGGTCATGTCAAGGTCAAAGGTCAATTTTAAGCCAAAATGTCATTTTTCAGGTCAAGGTTCACTTCAGGTAGAGGTCATCTCAAGGTCATAGGTCATTTCAAGGTCAAAGGCCACTTTCCTTGGTGGCTTTCTTCTAGCCATAACTTGGTCAATTTTTATCTAATTTTGATCATGTTGGGCTCATTTTGTAGCTATTGTAACCCTGCATATATTAGAATTTATGTGTGACCTCTAATGGTCAAAGGTCAAGGTCATTTGGACCTTTGAAAGTTTCATCCAGTCACAACTTGGCTATTTTCCATCCAATTCTAATCATGTTAGTCTCAAGTTGTAGGTATTGCAACACTGCACATTTTTACTAGAACACGTGACCTCGAAAGGGCAAAGGTCAAGGTCATTTGGCACTTTGAAAGTTTCATCTTGCCATAATTTGGTAAATTTTCATCCGATTTGGTTCATCTTCATGTCAGTTTAACTTCTAATAGGGGGTTCCTGGCCATTGTGCATGTAATGAATCTAAAACAAAAGTTGTAGCAATTTGAATTATGCTAAATAGCACCATTAGAAATTTTAAATCTTAAATAACTTCAAAGCTGTAATAGATAGAGATGCCATTCCAACTTTTACTCCTGTGTTATGGAATAGTTGTACATTGCCATACCAATATGCTTTGAAGACACACACACTGATTTGCTATGCAGCAAATCATCTTTTCTAGTTCTTTATTATGTCTGTGTGCCAACACAGACATACTGTTTTTCTAGGGATTCTTTCTTTCTTTCTTTCTTTCTTCTTTCTTTCTTTCTTTCGTTACAGGCAAATTTGTCCGACATTTCATTGGAAAAGTATTTTACATAGAAACTCCAAACTTGGCATGAGTATACTTCCTTACATGAAGCCTGGTCTTTTTGTAAAGAGGTTCAACAGTTTTGAAAATTATGCAAATTAGGGCCATTTGAAAATCTAAATCTTGAATATCTTCAAAAATATTATAGGTACAGGTAATCAATCCAACTTCGATTAATATGTTGGTTAAACTGCACATTTTTGTAATTTACATGTGACCTCTAAAGGTCAAAGGTCAATGTCATTTTCACATTTGAAATTTTCATCTAGCCATAACTCAGTCAATTTTCAACCAATTTTAACCATGTTGGACCCAACCTGCAGGTATTGCAACACTGCATATTTTTGTAATTTACATGCAATGCCTAAAGATTAAAGGTCAAGCTCATTCAGGCCTTTTTGTTAAAACTTGCCATAAGCGTAATGGAATGTGAAGTACCAAAGGCTTCAAAGATGGTATCAGTCAAGATTCTGGGGTCCGCTTTGGTAATTGATACTTTTAACCCAGATAAGAGAGACTGGGTTTGATATCAGGCTATGGGCAGCATGCTTGTCTGTATGTGTGCCCCTGAGTAGCACACAGAATGCCGTGTGTGACTGCTTTTGTCATGTTTACACAAGACAGACAAGACGTAACTTAAAACATTGGAACAACACATAATTAATTAATTGGGTAAGACATAACAGATTCAACTGAAAGCCACAGGAAGCTGTAGTTTTCTTTGCAGTGAGGTTGCAAGGTTAGGATATCGTACAAGCCACGGGTAGCCAGGTCAGTGTTCAATGTAAACAAAGCATGCACAAATATGAATAGACTGACGTCTACAAGTTGTATCATGCTTAGAAGGCTATTTGGTTCATGAGAATGAAATGGAAAAGAATGATGACACAGTCTGTGGTAGTTTATATATCATTACATACTATCAAAAATGTTGTCTTTCTTTCTTTCCTTTTTTTCTTTTTTATGGATGTGTGCCAACAGTCATATTGTTTTTCTCGGAATTTTTCTTTCTTTCTTTCTTTCTTTCTTTCTTTCTTTCTTTCTTTCTTTCTTTCTTTCTTTCTTTCTTTCTCACTTTCTTTCTTAATGTCTGTGTGCCAACACAGACATATTGTTTTTCTTTCTTTCTTTCTTTCTTTCTTTCTTTCTTTCTTTCTTTCTTTCTGTCTTTCTTTCTTTCTTTCTTTCTTTCCAAACAAGTATGTCCGACATTTTATTTAAAAAGTATTACACATAGAAACTCAAAACTTGGCAAAATTATACTTCTATAGATGAAGTCTGTCCTTTTAGTAATGAGAGGTCATGCTTTTCAAAATTATGCAAATGAGGGCTAATTAAAGTTTTAAATCTTCAATATTTTATATACTATAGTAGATGTGGTTCCGAGTGTATAGGAGTTTGATCATAGCAAGGCAAAGGCCATCTCAAATGTCAAGGTTATGTCAAGGTCAAAGGTCAGTTTGAGGCCAAAGTGTCATTTTTGAGGTAATGGTTCACTTCAGGTAGAGGTCATCTCAAGGTCAAAGGTCATTTCAAGGTCAAAGGCCACTTTCGATGGCGGCTTTCTTCTTGCCATAACTTGGTCAATTTTTATCCAATTTTGATCATGTTTGGTTCAACTTGTAGCTATTGCAACACTGCACATTTTGAAAATTACATGTGACCCCAAAAGGTCAAAGGTCAATGTCATCTGGAGCTTTGAATGTTTCACCCAGCCATAACGCAGCCAATTTCCATCCAATTCTGATCATGTTGGACTGAAATTGTGGTTATTGTAACACTGTACATTTTTGCAATTTACGTGTGACCTATAAAGGTTAAAGGTAAAAGGTCAAGGTTATTTGAACTTGATAATATCATCCAGCCATAAGCTTAATGCAATGTGAAGTACCTAAGCACAAAAGTTGTACCATTTAATATTTACAGCTTTTGAAGGCACACAGACAGATTTGCTTCAAAGCAAATCTTCCTTTCTAGTTTCTTTCTTTCTTTCTTTCTTTCCTTTCTTCTTTGTTTCTTTCTTTACAGGCAAATTTGTCCGACATTTCATTTGAAACGTATTACACATAGAAACTGCAAACTTGGCACAATTATACTTCTATGGACAAAGTCTGGCCTTTTTATAATGAGAGGTCATGCTTTTCGAAATTATGGAAATGAGGACTAATTAAAGTTTTAAATCTTCAATATCTTATGTACTTTAGTAGATGTGGTTCCGAATGTATAGGAATTCGATCATAGCCAGGTAAAGGTCATCTGAAAGGTTAAAGCCATGTCAAGGTCAAAGGTCATGTAAAGGTCAAAGGTCAATTTAAAGCCAAAATATCATTTTTTTGGTCAAGGTTCACTTCAGGTATAGGTCATATCAAGGTCAAAGGTCATTTCAAGGTCAGAGGCCACTTTCGATGGTTGCTTTCTTCTTGCCATAACTTGGTCAATTTTTATCCAATTTTGATCATGTTGGGCTCAAAAGGTAGCTATTGTACACTACACATTTTTGAAACCTTCATGTCACCTCTAAAGGTCAAAGATCAAGGTCATGTGGACCTTTGAAAGTTTCGTGCAGCCATAGCTTGGCCAATTTCCATCCAATTCTACTCATGTTAGACTCAAATTGTAGGTATTTCAACACTGTACGTTTTTATAAGCACATGTACCCTCAAAAGAGCAAAGGTCATGGTTATTTGGCCCTTTGAAAGATTCATCTTATCAAAACGTGGTCAATTTTCATCCGATTTGGTTCATGTTAGGCTTAAAATTGTGGGTATTGTAACACTATGCAATTTACCTGTGGCCTGTAAAGGTCAAAGATCAGGGTCATTTGGACTTTGAAATTTGCATCCAGACATAGGCTTAAAGTGATGTGAAGTACCATAAGATAAAAGTTGTAGCATTTAATATTTACAACTTTTGAAGGCACACAGACAGATTTGCTTTGAAGCAAATCTTCTTTTCTAGTTTCTTTGTTTCTTCTTTCAATCTTTCTTTCTTTCTTTCTTTACAGGCAAATTTGTCCGACATTTCATTTGAAAAGTATTATACGTAGAAACTCCAAACTTGGCACAATTATACTTCTATGGATAAAGTCTGGTCTTTTATAATGAGAGGTCATGCTTTTCAAAATTATGCAAATGAGGGCTAATTAAAGTTTTAAATCTTCAATACCTTATATACTATAGTAGATGAGGTTCCGAATGTATAGGAGTTTGATCATAGCAAGGTAAAAGTCATCTCAAATGTCAAGGTCATGTCAAGGTCAAAGGTCATGTCAAGGTCAAATATCAATTTGTGTCAAATGTGATTTTAAAGCCAAAACGTCATTTGTGTGGTCAAAGTTCACTTCAGGTAGAGGTCATCTCAAGGTCAAAGGTCATTTCAAGGTCAAAGGCCACTTTGTAAGGGTCAAAGGTCAAGGCCATTTGGACTTTGCAATTTGCATGCAGCCATACACTTAATGGAATGTGAAGTACCAAAGGATAAAAGCTGTAGCATTGAATCTTTACAACTTTTGAAGACACACAGACAGATTTGCTTTGAAGCAAATCTTTTCCAGTTTCTTTCTTTCTTTCTTCTTTCTTCTTTCTTCTTTATCAGCAAATTTGCCTGACACTTTTTTCAGACGATATTATACATAGAAACTCCAAACTTGGCATGATTGTACCCCCATACAAGGAGTTTGACCTTTTTATACAAAGAAATGAAGATGTTTAAAATTATGCAAATTAGGAGCATTTGAAATTTTAAAACTTGAATATTTTCAAAGGTATTACAGATAGAGATGTCATTTTAACTTCTGCTAGGGGGTTATTAATCATTACGCATCTAATGAATCTAAAGCAAAGGTTCTGGAAATTTAAATTATGCTTATTAGTAGCATTTGAAATTTTTAAGAAATTCAGTTTTATGAAATAGTTATACCTTGCCATACCAATATGCATTGAAGACACACCCAGTGATTTGCTATGCAGCAAATCATCTTTCCTAATTTTAATCTTTATTTTCATACATTTGAAAGCATCGCTGGCTTTATTGAGTCGGCTAGTATCAACACATGCATCAAGAAATTTTGTCCTTTCTATAATTTTTTCTGTAGCATCTGTTTTCTGGGTTGCAATAGGAAATAATATAATATTTCCCTCATGAAAGAATGCTTCCATCAACAGAAATTATTACAGTGGAACCTGCTCTTGCGACCACCTCTGTAATGCGACTTCCTGTCTAATGTGACCGTCCTACCACCAAGCGATTTCTTTTGTTTTTCGCTTGTCTAATGTGACTGCGAGTGTCATATTAGCTCATATTAGGTTCCCTTGAACTGCGTCATCTGAGCGTCGTTTGTGTTGAACGTTTAGTATTTGATTGTTCAAACATGCCTTAACTTATTCTCCGTGTATGGTTTATTTAATCAATCGCCCGTGATATGGCATGTATTTTAATTTTCTTTGAATATGGTATCTCATATTCGCAGTGCTGATCGTTGTTTGATACCCACACATGACACAACGATAAAGAGAACTTCCTGTGTCTACCAACTTTATACCGCTTGATACAATAAGTTATCCCAGGATAGCGATCCTTATGCATCTGAATTTCTCGCTTTATTTATTTTTCTATTTATTCATTTTTCTTTATTTTTTTTTTTTTTTTGCTCAGTAGAGAGCAGGATAATTCTTCTTTGTTTCTCCATTACCTCTTAATAATCCTTTGGTAGGCATGTATGAGGCCTCCTGATTGGTTGCCCCCTTCGTGTTTTTGGCTACTAAAATGGAGGTGCATAAAAACATTTGATTACACAATCTGAGGAAGTTGAAACCAATTGTACAATCAGGATATAAACACCGAGTCAAAAGTTTTAACCGTGGGCGCTTCGCATAAAACTTTTGATTGGGTATTTAAACTCGAAGGACTCCCTATAATATTTTCGTATTTTTTTAATTTGATAAATCTATGTGCCACCTACCTGCTGTTCGGACATGAATTAATCTATTCATATGGTGATCAAGACCCTGGGGTCTCGTAGCTACTTCTACTTATCAAATACCTTTATTGTCTTTGTATATTTCAGCTCTAGCATTGGAGTTGAATATATTAACGTACGCAATGTCGTTGGAAAGGAAAACTACTGGTGTAAAAGTCAAAATATATATTGTCATTGCTTACAGCTGCAGTAAAGTCAAATTGAATATGTAGGGCTGCTGGTAAAACAAGACATAAGGGTGGTGTGTATATTTCAGCTCTTGCATTGGAGTTGAATATATTAACGTACGCAATGTCGTTGGAAAGGAAAACTACCGGTGTAATAAGTCAAAAAAATGTATTGCCATTGTTAACTGCTGCAGTAAAGTCAAAACAAATATGTAGGGCTGCTGGTAAAACAAGACATTACGGTGGTGGATTGTCAATCATGCGTTTGCCGCAGCAAAAGTATATATCTTGTGAAAAATTATACACGAATGTAAGCCAAGAAAGACTTGACTGGTGGAGTCAGATTAAATGCACTTGAATTGACCGGGTCTTTAACACAATTATCAGTACCGTATCCATGATTTCATGCAATCAATCCATGAGCGTCTTTGCGTACACTTTAATGTTCCATAAAGCTTGAAATATCAGAAAAGTTGTGTTCTTTGAAACCACAAGATTTATCATCAATTTAGAAAAGCGGTAAATACTGAATTTTGCTGCCGGCACCACCACTTTTGTGCGCTGCTTTGTATTTCAACTCCTGCAGAGAAAACAAATGTTTTGATTGTGCATGCATTGTGCTGATTCAATATTATTTATTTGAAATCAACATCTCATTAACTCTAGTTACAAGTATGTGCCATTTTAAATATGCTATGATGAAATCTCGGTACACAATCTTTTTTTACACATAATGCATGCTCAGTGTTGTTTATTTGATTTCGAGATCATTGTGATGAAGTGTTGGTGCAAAAATATTTTTATCATACATTGTGCATGCATTATGCTGCTTCTATTGACTTGCCGGAGGTGTTGAAATCACATTGAGTGTCCACCAGAGATTTTGTCGGTTTCTTCTCGTCTTTCTTAGCATGATTAGGTGTTTTTAAATGACACAACTGAAGCTTCCTGAGGGCATCGTGAGGTGCATCAAACTGTCCAAATGTTTGCCCGCCGAGGTTGAAATTACGTTAAGATACTTAAATGGTGATCAGTATCTCAGCCTGGTATCATGATACCTTTTCCGAGGTGAGTATTATTATGCTGAGATTATGGAAGGAGAATGTTATCCACTATGAACTTGTATGGGAGGCGCAAATGTGTCCTATCGACAGAACAATTCCATTGTTCCAAAACAGGTATAATTCTGCCATTTCAAATATGCTTTGATAAACTCTCGGTACAAAAATACTTGTGAGGTGTTGGTACACCGAGATCATGATACATTGGTGTCACAAGGGCGGGGAAGCGAAGACCTGTTTGAGATATCTTACAAGGTCGTCATTTCAGAGTGGCCTTTGAATTCGTAAGAGTAAGATTCGACTTTATCCATCAGGGTTGCTCTGTGGGGGCAGATAGAATGTCATTGCTGTATGTTCCCACGACCTGAACTTTCCTTCGCCCCATCTCCCATCATACCAAAAGTCAAATGTTGCCTCTGGTTTCCACAGCAACCTTCCATCACATGATTGATTGATTTCCTATTTTACCGAGGTCACTGGCTCAGTATAACAATACTGATTTTCCGCCAGGCCTTGGACGCTACATGGTAAAAACAAATGAATGACATTGATACAAGTGAACGCAATAATTATTCTAAATAGCACCTGGAAAAAGAGATGATAGGACCAAATCAGCATCAAACAGCTCCCAGATTGTCTTTTAAAGGTTTAGGCAATGATGCCATTGGAATGTGCTGTATTTGAAATATTTTCATAATCAATGAATCATACATAACCAAAAGGACAGAATTTACATCTAAATATATTGTGATTTGAATTTTATCAGAAAGCATAATGTTGGCACTTTAAATTTACTTCCTTAACCTCGGAAAATATATTCTGCGTTTTATTCGCAAAGGAATATTAATGCTGGCATACCATATTTTTATCTCGGGTAAATATTACCGCATTTTGTTTCCTTGTTTTTCTAATCTAGCTATATCCTCTGTGCAGAATTTCAATTGAGTATTGTCATGGGTAGATTTATCTCGGGTAAATATTAACGCGATTTGTTTCTTTGTTTTTCTAATCTAGCTATATCCTCTGTGCAGAATTTCAATTGAGTATTGTCACGGGTAGATAAACTTTTACCTAAATATGCAAGACTTTATCAAGATGCAAACATATAATCCATGCTGTCTCCAAAATTGATCGGCCGATGGCCCTGGATAATGTGTGTAGAGATATATACATGCATTAATGAAGATAGATATTAGTATTTACTCGTGATATGCCAATTACATTTCAAACATCTTCACGTGAGATAAAATGCTATGGATATCTCTTTGATCTGCTGATCAATGACTTATGTTTTTCGAGATGTATTAATGAAGATATTTTATCTGAAGTATTTACTCTTGATTATTATGAAGACAGAATATATGCCAACTACATTTCAAACATCTTCACGTGAGATAAAATAATGTGGATATCTCTTTGATCTGCTGATCATTGAATGATGTCTTTATATATGCTTTAATGAAGATATTTTATCTGAAGTATTTACTCGTGATTATTATGAATACACAAGATGTGTCAACAACATGACATCTTCAGTGAAATAAATTCGAATTGAATAATGTCGAAATTTCCCTGGTTGTCGGGAATTAAACTGTAAGAGTATTGCATAATTAATTATTATGTTAAAAGCATATACCGAAATCTTCATATGAGAACAAATATCTCTGTTGAATATACCAGTATGTATTTACTTAGGTAGCTGATGACTTTATTTGATTCCTACATAAAGCTCTCGGAGCTGCATATAATCTGATCATGACTTAAATAATGAGTTGAATTGCAAGCATATTGCATTATTAAAGATACAAGTGAAGTATTACTCGGACTCGCGAGTCACAAGTGAGACATCCGATCGTCGAAATTGTAGGTGCAGGAATGTTACTTACGGTTTGATCGTCGGGTGCAGGCTCATTGAAGTGAACAGACTTCGCACCTGCGTTTAGGTTTCCAGTGGCTGGAGATTATGCACGAGGTAGTTTGTAAACATGTCCTTGATTGTGAGACAACATCTGTGCTGAACATGTATTTACACACATAGCTGATGGTTTAATGTAAGTACAGTTCTCGGGGCTGATGACTGCATCTATATATGTACGTGACTACCAGTTACATATATATAAATATTATAACGGCA
This sequence comes from Hermodice carunculata, assembly GCA_964020975.1. Taxonomy (NCBI): domain Eukaryota; kingdom Metazoa; phylum Annelida; class Polychaeta; order Eunicida; family Amphinomidae; genus Hermodice; species Hermodice carunculata. The sequence continues at coordinate 90,267,974 of OZ026620.1, read as the reverse complement.
CATTGGCTCGCACTTATATTTTGGATGCTGTGTCTTTGTAATATGTTTTTGTATAACCAATTCATCAATAAATATATTAAATATATTTTTCTCTTTGTTGTATTCATTTCCCGGGATGCTTTTTCTTCAAGTCCTAAACTTTCGGAAAAAGCATTCAAAATCAGGCTACTGGCAGTGTGGTGAACAGCGATACCTTACTTAAAGGATTGATGATAATCATATAGGAGTAATGCGGTATGTTGTAATGAAAACTATTATGGCTCAAAGTTTATTGTAAAAACAGAGGAAACATTTGAGGTTTAGCAAATACAACATTCATCCATAAACATTGTAGAAGTTTTCATAATACAACATACGGGGCAGCATGGCGGCCACCGAGGTTGGGGTCCACGTCCCGGCTGCTGGGTATGATTTTCATTTAAAGAAATGAAAATCATAGCTGACAACCTCCAGTAAAGTCTTCTAAAGATTATATCTGGCTGGTGAATTTGAGACATCAGTTCAGTAAAAGAGTCATTTTGAGCTCTGAAAAATAACTTCGACTATAAATGAAGATGCCACAGCCATAAATGAAGATGCTCGAGACTGCAGAAAATATAGAAGGTCCATGAGCAGCATATGACAACTCTATCCGGCTGGTGAATTATTAATTAATGCAACAGTTCAGTAGAAGAGTCATTTAGAAGTCGAGCTGCAACATATGACGTTTGTTTCTGGCCAGTGAAATAATAAATGACACGTCCTTCCAATAAAAAAGCAAATAGGTAAGTTTATTTATTTATAACTATAAAATAATTTTTTGCTTTTTCTTCCTGCTAGCTGTGCACAAAAATTATTGACAAAAACAAGATAAAGTTACTTCAAATCCAAGCACGGATAGAAGGAACACGCTCTGCAAAATACATTTATACTTGGGGAAAATGTACCTAAATTTTCTGGAGAAATCATTCTTTATTCATTTTTGATATTATTTTTGACAAAATACAGACGGTCACGTGGCCCCGGAGCACAGTAGAGAGAAAGGAGAGGTAAGATATTTCTTCCCGGGGATAAGTGAGGTGTCTCCCCGAGAGCACGCGACGGAGATTTTACCATGTGTGCCAGAACCTGAAGATATATAATACTACTTGCAGGGATGCTCTATCATATATACTGATGGTCAATGATCATACATGCAGGGATGCTGTATCATATATAATGATGGACAACAATCCTACATTGCAGGGATGCTCTATCACATATAATGATCGACCTAAAGAATTGTATTGCTTAATCGCCTAGAACAAGACAAACTGATGTTATGGCAACTGAAGTATTGGAGCAACTTAATGAACACAGTTTTCAATTGCAACGATTAACTTACAGTTTAGTAAAACTTAAATAATCTGAGAGACTACCCTTCACATGGTGGTTCCCTTGTTGGTATTAATTGCTGCATTTTTCTCTCATTATTAATCCTCATTAAATGAAAAAATATCTCTGTTTCGTATTTTTTTGTCTATATACACTGCTTCATCCATAGTAAAAGTGGAGCATGTGTACTTGGTCAACTTTCCTTGTTTTTGTCGGAGTTTCACTCAGCTCTCAATACATGAGCTGTAGTAATAGGCCAGGTGACATCACAACCCCTCATTTACATATCAAAGAAAACTTGATATCTGCTTATCCAGTTGAGAAAAAAAAGTTTGTACTTTCTGAAATGGGTCCACATTTATGATGTAAAGCAACTCAAAAATTGTGAATCATCACCGCAGCACCCCAATTAAAACTGTAAGAGACAAGAGAGAAGACTGACAGACAGATAGAATTTTTAATACACATGTCGTCACATGTAGTTCAGCCATGACCACGACTCCAAATGTCTGGAATGTCGGACGTTTTCCCGAAATGGTTTCTGTGGTACACTTAAAACAACTATAGGCGTGTTGTCATGGTCACATGTGTATTTCAATGAATGATCAGTGCCGTATACCTGTAAAAATAGTTTTGGAATAAACTGGTGAGTTATAGTTTGTCGGTATGTGGAAAAATGGAGAAATCATGTCAAACGTGAAGTGAGATGGTGTTCCAGATGTGAGCCTCGTTATTGGTCAACCTCCCCTATCTTTAAATACTAGCTCGAATGATTGGACAGATGCATACAGAATACTCTATTGCAGATAAAGCCCTCTGTGGACCAATGCATGTACAGATGTTCTGGGTTCACCCTCTCTGGCCTGCCCGTCCCTCCCAACTCCCTCTTATTAGCACGAATGCTTGACTGACCAGGCCAGTTGCCACCATGTCAGAAGGAGTAGTCATATACAGTACGTGTTTGACAGTGACCTAGTCCAGAATTTTCCTATTTTTAGCTCTGCTGACCAAATGTCGCAGAGAATATGCAACCGCTCATGTTTGCCCGTCTGTAAACTTTTGCTCGTTAGCGAAATACTTTCCACAGTTTTCAGGTTAGCCCAATATAACTTTCAGGACTAATAAGCTGTATGAAAATTTGGGCCCCTTTCGATATTGGTGGCGCCACCTACATTATATATAATAAAGGGGTCAAAATGTGATATTCTTGTGAACACTCTAGCATCTTTAATTTTATGTGGATCTTCACCAAATTTGGTGGGATTGTGGGGGAGGTCAAAGGCTAAGTTGCTAATGATACTAGTGGCATCACCTATAATTTGACGGAAACAATTAGCCAAAATGTGTTTTAAAATGTAAAACTCCAGATTTGGAAAATTGGATTAGACTTGCCAAATTTATGGAATACAGAGACAATGTCCAAAGCTACAATTTATAAAATATCAGTGACCTTGACCTTTTTGTGAGGTCACCATGCCTTTAAAGTTGAAAGAGTTGATTTTGTGATGGCAGGGTGAAGCTTCGACATCAATGGCAATGTCAGCACAACACCAGGCATATGGGCCTCTTGTATTACATAAACTGGATGACCTTGATCTTCTGTCCCAAGGTCACTGAGGACACAAAGTTAAGGACTAAGTCATTGTTGTCTTGGTACATGCAACAATAACCATCACAGGAACTGTACAAATAAGCTATGATTACATGGGAAGTGGTGTGTAATCTGGCGGATGGTTTATACACTAATTTACACAAGCTTTATATGTTCTGAAATCACTTGAGGACTCGTAACTTTGAAATAAACAGGTGGAATATAGCCACGGTACCAGCAGAGCACTAGGACCATGAACCTCTGATTTTCCCCTTTCATCCTCATTATTCAGTCAGTCATAATCAAACTGACTGTTTCCCCTGCATGGTACTGACATCTTATCAGACTGAAATGTGAGAGTATTGTATTTGCAGCCTAAGTGATGAAACAAGATGCGAGGTGTAATGATGTGCTTATGACGTATCAGTCTTCACGTTCCCGAAGGGAGCATCTGGTCACCTGTAATCTCTGTTTAGTACGAAAGTGCACATGTGATAGTCCTTCAGATATGACTTTTTAACACGATGGCAGCTTCCTGTTGACATCCGCATGAGTGGGTAAATTTTGCAGACTCCAGGCATGTTGGGTGTAATCAACTTTTATTATAAACATATTTATTTTACCTGGATTGCCAAGGTAGTACAAAATTACTTATCTGGAGGCTCTCCAGACATACAACGCAACACATGGTCTATGTACAAGACGCACAGGGCAAGTGAAATGAAAGATACATGTTAAACGGAAAGCATTACAGTCCTATATATCACAAGAAAGCATATATCGTCAAGTTTATACCTCACATAAAATGTACAAATAACCCATCTATAAACGATTCAAATTAGTTTCAGCAACATATGACACACCAGACCTTAAAAGTGAAACGTCCGAGTATTAATTATGAATTTTTGTACATTTGAAAAAATTTGTTGGTTAACTTCAAGTGTAAAGTCTGTGTTGCCATATAGCCTAACAGAATTTCCAGAAAGCGTTCACTAGCTACATGGACCATTAAGCTTCAGTGAACCCCTGGTGCGACAACAATCTCTAATTTCCTTCAACAGGTTTAAACGGGGGGGGGGGGCAGCATGTAGTGGACAAAAGAGGAAGAAATGAATAATATCTTCGACGGGATGACCACAATCACACGATGAAGAGGCTATAACGTTTATTTGGAAGAGATGTGCGTGTAGACCTGAGTGACGTAGACGTAGCTGGGTTTGGCAAATATTGGCAAAACGGTCACCATGAGCGTAGTATGGGGGGACATTATCAGTGGCCAACAAAGTTTGTTTGAGGGTTAATTTGAATTTTGATAGAGAAATAGAGCTACGTATGTCGTCCGGTAGGTCGTTCCACGATTTAATCACTGAAGGCAAGAATGAATCACCAAACCGTTTTGTACGAAATTTGACCTGTCTCAAATACTGCGGTGTTCTGAGACTACGACCACTGGTATCGGCTGGTTTTAAGGGTACTATACTTGATAAATATTCGGGACACAATCCGTGGTACATTTTGAAGTAAGCAACTAGTTTGAAATATTTACGCCGGTCTCCTAGAGTTTGCCACCCTAATTCAGAGAGTAGACGGTCAAGCGAGGTGTGGCGGCGAGCGCCCGTGCAGATTCTGGCCGCTTCATATTGCACGGACTCAAGAAGGTCCGAGAGTCCTTTGCTGCAATTATCAAAAAGTACACAACCATATTCAAGTATTGCACACACCGTAGTGAGATATAATTTGCATAAGGTATTTCTAGATAGTGTGAATTTCAGTCTCTTATAGACAGCAAGACGTTTACTGGCTTTATCTATAATTCTCTCAATATGTGCATTCCACGTTAAATTTTAAGATAGAGTTATCCCCAGGTGAGTATGGCTGGTTGTTTCTGGTATGACTTGATCACCCAGAAGTAATGGAGGATGCTCAAATTTGTTGCATTTTGTCGAAAATATTAGAGAAAGAGATTTCAATGCATTAAATAAGACGTGCCAAAGATGACCCCACTGGTCAACTTTTCTCAGATCACCGTTCATGCGGTTCGCTGAGATGGTGGAATTTTTTACAATTTCAATGATACTAATATCGTCGGCAAACAATCTTATATCACATGATATGTTATCTACAATGTCATTTACAAATACAAGAAATAAAAGGGGTCCAAGAATAGATCCTTGGGGAACTCCGGCTTCCACAGGGAGCCATTGTGAGCATTGGCCCTGGATGACCACTCGTTGCCGACGATTTGAGAGATAACTACGTACCCAACGTACCAATGATGCTTCAAAACCCAATTGGCGTAGTTTGAACAATAGTCCCTCGTGACAAACACGGTCAAAGGCCTTGGAGACATCTAGAAAAACTATTCGAGCTTCGTTGTGGTTTTCTAAACCGTTATAAATATTGTGCAGTATGCTTATTAGCTGATTTATAGTCGAGTCATTTTGTTTGAATCCTGAGTTTTTGGACGTTAATAGGCCTTGACTAACTAAGTATTCATAAAATTTATTAAACACGAGACGCTCCAATACTTTGGACACATTGCACAGCAAGGAAATTGGACGGTAGTTAGTTTTGCTTTGTCGGCCGGACTTTTTGAACACTGGACATAAATTTGACTTTTTCCAGCAGTCGGGAAATGAAGATGACTGCATTGAAAGATTGAATAGCTTAAGCAGTGGGTAGCTGATACCAGTTGCCACATTTTTTAAAAGGAAATTACCAATGTTATTGGGACCAGTTGCAGAGCTTGTTTTGAGGGATAGCAGAACTTTTTTTAACCTCTTCTTCAGTGAATATAAACGTTTTGAGCCTCTCATTAGTACGATATTCGAAAGTAGGTAGAGTAAAGGTATCATCAGCTTCAAGCTTGTTCTGACTGGCGAAGTACTCATTGAAAATTTCTGCTTTCTCTATATTATTTGATATAAAATTTTCATTTTAATTAAAGGCGGTATATTTTGATGGATCTTGATGGAACTTGTCTTGTCAACAGGAGAAAAGACAAGGAACTGCAGATATTTAGTTCTACCTCACTAAAAATAGCACTCAGGGATATAACATAGGCAACCCTGTACTTCAGTATACAGCCTCTTTTTTCAAGTCACGGACGTGGATTTCTTCAGGAGAAGAATTGTGTACAGAAAGTCAGTGATAAGTTTGCCAAACTTGATCAGAACTGACTGGGCCAAACTAATAGTTGATAAAGTTTGTGCCCAAGGTTTTTTGGACTTAGAGCTGCTTGCAGTTAGGGGTACAATGGAACCCAGAAGAAGCCTAATATCACATCAACTATTTTTAATTTCTTGCCTATTTTCTTAATTTAAAATCTTTTTGTGGACACATGGAAAATATCCATACTCGACTGCGGATTGATAACACTACAGCAATAGCCTGGCTGAACAGGCAGGCCAGTAAACATACATATCTCAATAATTTAACTAGAGAAATTTGGCTATGGTGTATTGAGAGCTCTATCTGGATATCCTGTGAACACATACTAGGAAAGATGAACTTTGCTGCTGATGAGGAGAGTAGATCCTCTCATGAGGACACTGATCGAAAGGGTGATTGACATGGAGAGTTTTGAAATGATTAGACAAACATTTAGACCTCTTGAGATAGATTTGTTTGCATCTAGGCTAAATTACAGACTAAAAAAATTTGTTTCATGGAGACCAGACCCACAAGCTTTTGCTGTGGATGCTTTCAAGCAAGACTGGTCAAAGTACTACGCTTACATGTTCCGTCCTTTCAGTGTTCTAGGAGAAGTGCTGGAAAAAGGACAGTCAGAGAAGGCCAATGTATTCCTGGTCGCTCTGGACCACACAACCGTCGTTCACACTGATGCTCTGACTCTTGTGGATCGCCCACGAATGTTGCCACAAACTTGCCAGCTGCGCCTAGCCCAGAAAAGATTGCACCTACTGAGAAAGAACTAAGGTTGATAGTGTGCAATTTGTGCGGCAACAGCTTGAAAACTGGCGACTTTCTGGCCAGACAGCAACCATTATCAAAGGTCATGGCGCACAAACACACATAAACAATATGGGTGTTATTGCATCCAGTGGGTATCATTTTGCAGTGAAAGGAAAGTGGATCCTTTTTCGCCACTTGTAAATAGTCCTTTAGAATTTTTGACAATGTTGTTTAATCATGGTCTGCAATATAGTGCTTTGTGCACAGCCCAGTCAGCAATTTCCAGTGTTGTGAACTTTGGCCAGGACAGTCTTGGTAGTGACCGTTTAGGTAAAACGATTCCTTATGGGAGTTTTTACCATTCGGCCAGCTTTGCCATGCAATAATGTTACATGGGATACTCTGTTAGTAGTAGAATATTTGAGGCCTTTTGAACCTCGCACTTTTTTAGAGTTTAGTAAAAAGTTGACATGTTTGTTAGCGCTATTGTTTGGCCAACGAGGACAAACTTTACATGTTTTGGACATAAGGGACATTAGCTTTGGATAGAATATGGTAAAGTTGAGAATAGGAGGTCTTGTAAAGCAGAGTAGACCTGGAAACCATATGAGTGAACTATAGTTAGCTGGTTGTCCAGAAGATAGGAGATTATGTGTATGTAGCTTACTGCAACGGTACTTACAAGAGACTGCACTGTTACACCGAGAAACCACCACATTACTTATCATTACATACAATGGCTCCACACGGCCCTGCCTCTCGGAGCACTATCCCACGGTGGATAACAGACAAGTTAATCCAGGCAGGGGTTGACATGACTGTCTTTACCCCACACTCCAGCAGGGTCGCCTCCACAGGTAATTAGCTTCCAGGGCCAAGGTCCCTTTAGAAACGATTTTGAATGCTGCAGCATGGAGTGGACAGAGCACTTGTACACGATTTTATAACCTGCCTGTTTCTGAAAAGAGTGTTTTTGCTTGCACTATACTGGATAAATAAATGTTATGACTGTTAACTGCTATGGAACGGACATAATTTCAAACAAATTCATTGCTTCAGTGTGTGTGCCAGAATAAAGCTAAATAGGTACTGGTAACTCTTTGTTTTTCTGGTCACATGTATGTTTGGCATATGACCACACATACTCTGAAGCTCTCATGGCGTCCCTGAGTGCCATTTTTAGTGAGGTAGAATTGTAAAATTAAACAAGCCTTACCTGTGAAATGAAGTTTGATTGAGATTCTACCGAGCTAAAAATAGAACTTAGGAATCACGTGCCCACCCTATGATCCCACCCTTGTGTATGTCCATATGCCACGTTCAAGACTGAAGTACAGGGTTGCTTGTATTATCTCAGGTGATCCCTAAGTTCTATTTTTAGCTCGGTAGCATCTCAATCAAACTTCACCTTACAGGCAAGGCTTGTTTAAATTTACAATTCATGTTCAATAGGCAGAGGCATAGCCAGCGCCATCATGTGAAAGGGTTTCAGCTTCAAGTTGTGAAGCATATTATGTGGTGGCCAGCACCACAGGCGCGAAGCTTTTGCTGGGGAGGGGGGGGGGAGCTGAGGGTATGCTCTCTCGTGAAAACTTTGTAAAAGGAACTTCAAATCTTTTGGCATTTTTTTCTTTACTCTCAGAAAACATCAGTTTTTCATTCATTTTTATATTTAAAAGCTATACACAGGCGGAGCAAATACACAGTCGAAGCCATGATAGACAGCCAAGCAAGATGGCCTGGGAAAATTTCCGTATAACAGTGAGCCTTCAGATATAATCAGTCTGGTACATTTGAAGGGGGATGTAGAGTTATATGTATAGTATGACCACAAAAAAGTCAGTTCAAATTTTATATATAATTATGCTTTCTGTTGTTCAAGATTTTGAAATAAAATTTGTATTCTGAATTCGTGGTAATTGATTGACCTTGATGAACTAACGAAGTTTCAGGTTAATAAAAATTCTTTTGAATGTTGAAATTAAAGAAATTTGTAATCAAATTACAATTGAAATGCTTTTTTAAAATAAAACAATCTGATACAATGCAGACTAAATGAGTCAAATGGCATCCAATCACTTCATGTTGGTTTCACCAAAATGAAATATAGTCCGGGAGAAGTCACTCTGTATGTTGTACTAAAAGTTTTTTTTGAATATTGATAAGGTAAATGGAGTTACTTTTAGTGAAGGTAAAAGTTTTATAACCCAATAAAAAAAGTCGAAGGCGCTTGGTGTTCAGACGAGCTCATAATTATATTTATTTTGTTGTTGGTCATGCGCCCCAACAAAATATATATTTGTGTAATTCTAAATTTGTATAGAGTCGATCGCTAACTTTTCGTTTTCATCCATCAAAATTTCAAAACAAAATGTTGATTTATAAGTATGAAGGCAAGCCTGTGCAAAAAAAAAAACATATGTATTGACATATTATCTGAAGCCATTTGGTTGATTCAAGTATCCCTATACAGATATTGCCTAACTCTGACTGCTATTGACGAAAACATCAAGATAAGTTAGAGAAGAAAATTTACTTCACAGTAAATCTGCCTGGGTGGCTTCAAAATGAGAACAGTTTGAAATACTGTACTTGGTTTAAACGTATTTTATTCTCAAAATTACAGATTTTTTAGGTATATATCATATAGTTGATTAGGATTGGGAAGAGGGCAATACCCTATTTTAATCCCTCTCGCTGGAAAAGACGAGTACGCAAGATGATACTTGACACGGACAGAACACAAAAGAGAGGAAAGAGACATGGACAAGACAGACAGAGGGGACATATGGTGAAAAGAGTAATAATAACTAAATAATAAGAAGTAGACGACAGGCATACCTGAATGTCGGAATGTGTGGGGAAGTAAATTACAGCTAAGTAGTTAAGTTAATTTAAAATGTGGGTAAGGCGAATTGAAAAAGTAGATATTTGCCCACGTGTATGGAAGTTGTATTGTTCAATAATTCACATAGTTTTGTTCACAAAACCGTGGGTTTTGCTTTTCAGAACCCTGGGTTTTGTAGCAAAACCCTGAGTTTTGCTAACAAAACCACGGGTTTTATCACAAAACCCCGGGTTTTGTTATAAAACCTTGGGTTTAGCTCAGTTATTGAATTTTGATATCATTTTGGACAAAACCCTGGATTTTGCTACAAAACTCTGGGTTTTGTGTACAAAACCGTGGGTTTCATGAACAAAACCCAGGGTTTCGGTACAAAACCGTGGGTTTTGTAGCAAAACCCTGAGTTGTGCTAACAAAACCACGGGTTTTATCGCAAAACCCTGGGTTTCGTTAGCAAAACCCAGGGTTTTGCTCAGTTATTGAATTTTGATATCATTTTGGACAAAACCCTGGGTTTTGCTACAAATCTCTGGGTTTTGTGCACAAAACCGTGGGTTTCATGAACAAAACCGTGAATTTTGTAGCAAAACTTTGGGTTTTGAGCACAAAACCCTCAGTTCAAGAGCAAAACCCAGAGTTTTGATCACAAAACCCTCGGTTTTGTAATTTTTTGAACAGAAACCACAGTTTTGTTCCTAAAACCTCGGTTTAGCCAGAAAACCGTGGGTTTTGTGACACTTTGAAGTAACAGAACAAAACCGTGGGTATTGTGAGATTGCAAAACTCTGGGTTTTGTGACATCACGAATCCCAGGGTTTTGAAAAGGTGCAATACCCAGGTGCAATACCCAGGGTTTTGCAACCAACCAATCATGACAGCTGTTATATTTGGTACAATGGTAGGCCTTGTTAGGCTACTCAACTTAAAAGTAGCAGCGTCAAACTGTAAGTGGCTCAGTTATTGTGATCAATAACATCATTATTGGTTACCATGCGCAAAGTCTACCTCTTTGCAATACGATGAGAATATATACAAGTTATGCATTAGTTAAAGGACGAGAGGTTGTGCATCCAGTGTTCAAAATAATCCACACGCCGGCGCGAAGAGCCGCATGGACTATTGTCAGTATTGAATGCACAGCCTCGAGCTCTTTAAGTTGCGTAAAACATTCGATCCGTTGCAAATAATTAATTTATCGCACGATATACGATGGAGCCCTGGAATTTTTTTTATCTAAATAGCGTTTGCGGTCCCATTCTTCATCCATTATTGTCTGAAATATTCAACAGTTATTGGTTGCTGTCAGCTTGGCTTTGACTGGCGTGACCCAGATGTGAAGGAGCAAACAAAGTCGCGTGGTCCGAGCGCCATCGAATACGAGACAGAAACCTGACTATTTTCACAAGCTTACGTGGCCACATGCTGAGCGTGTCAGACTGCGGGCCCAGGGGTGGCCGGATCGTTCCTTACTGAATTATTTTATTTTTTAATTAATTAATTTAATCGAGTAGAAATTTCGGACTTGGAAATTTCTCAATGTTGAAGTTGTTGGTTCTGGTAAAAAAACAATGCTCTGACGCCAGAAAATGTCTATCTGGCTTTTGGTTTGTTGTGTTTATTTATCAATCAGTGGACGTTCCTGTACACTGAACCATTCGACAGTTCTTGGAAAAGGTGCCAGGCAATCTTGCGTGATTTGCGGTGTTCGTGAACAAAAATACTTGTACACAACTCAGTACTGGGAATAGGTAGTTTGTAGGGGGTAGTGGCTAGCACAGGGACATGCCGTTACAGACGGGGTTGTCACCCTTCTGGTCGCAGAGCTCCCGGGAAAGAGCTTTCACCAGAGCTGACACAGAAACAGATGCAAAATTTTGAATGGTGGGAATGAAGGTGGAGTTAAAGAATACCATGTAACAATTTAAGACTTTGTCGTGTTGAAATAATTAACACCACGATGTGATGTGGCAGTCTTTTTGCAATCAACGGTCGCATAATTACTGCAGGCATCGACACAACGTACGGTGGATTTTAACGACGCGGCAGATCAGAGGCCTTATGCTGCTAAAACTTCAGCCCGGTCCCACGATCCCAGAAACTGAAAATAGGTCTTTATCTATTAAATTTCTTAAAAACACATGTACGATATACATCTCACATGTTTTCTCTTGTAGTACCTAAAATATGAGCTCATGAAGTGCACAAAGTGATAAAATACACGACATTTAAGTCTCGAATCGATGGAAGTTTTCCAAAATCCGCCATCTTAGCATGATGTTGGTTTACAGCAAGTTCCGCAAGCAAGCGGTGTTGTGAGTGGTTTGTGTATCCATATGACCAATTTTGCGGGAAAACACAAAACCGTGGATTTTGTGACGTCACGAATCCCAGGGTTTTGCGAATTAATCAAAACCGTGGGATTTCTGACGTCAGAAAACCCTGGGTTTTGCAAATAATTGAACAAAACTGCATAACCCAGGGTTATCATGACAAAACTCGGTGTTTTGAAACAAAACCGTGAGTTTTGTGAAAAAATGGGATAACAAAGCAAAACCCTGGGTTTTGTTACAAAACCCACGGTTTTGTGTACAAATCCCTGGGTTTTGATACAAAACCTTGGGTTTTGCGAACAAAACCCTGGGTTTCGTCTACAAAACCCTGGATTTTGTAATAAAACCCAGGGTTTTGTGCACATTATTGAATAAAATTTTAAAATTATGATATTTGTTTTGTTATCCTGGGTAGTTTACAAAACCCAGGGTTTCGTGCAAAACCCTGGGATTTGCAAGCAAAACTCAGGGTTTCGTTACAAAACTCACGGGTTTACAAGCAATACCCTAGGTTTTGCTTAAAAACTCTGGGGTTTGTGAGCAAAACCCACGGTTTTGGTACAAAACCTTGGGTTTTGTATTACAAAACCCTGAGTTTTGTACACAAAACCCAGGGTTTTGGGAATTTTTGAACAGTACAACTTCCATACACGTGCACAGACACCAGCACCGCTCCCACTGTCGTACCAGGAGGTGGCCGGAGAGAACCCTTGCCTAAGCGAGGGGAGGCCCGGCGCCGCGGCCAGCCACAAGGAAACATAAAGTTGTTCTATAAATAAATTAGCCAATACCCACAGGTTTGAAGCGTCCAGTCGCTGCGATGAAATCATGAACAGCCAAGATAATTTCAGTATTTTGAGAGAGCGAGCAGTCAGGCGAGCCGTATAACAGTGTTTGCATAGTAAATGGAGCAAGGCATATAATTTTGGCATGAAGGTGAGTTCGTGGTACAGTGTATTTTTGACATGAGAAGAAAAAGTGCCATGCATCCTCATTAGGTGCACCACATGAACATTTGGGTGAATCCTTTACACCAATTTTAAAAAGATGAGAATTTTAAGGGCTAGCGTCTTAACGGAAGCGAGTGTGTTGAACAGCTAGAAATCTTTTCCCCAGGTTGTATAATTCTGAAAATTTAATAGGTCTTATTATTTGTTTGGCTGCTTTCGATTTGAATATATGGATGGAGGCCGAATTGCGAGTGTCAAGAGGCAGTTGGTTCCATAGCCGAACAGTTGAAGGGAAAAATGATTTATCAAACAGGTCTGTGCGCGCTCTAAAATGTTGAAGGTCAAATTGTTGCCGAGTTGTGCAGGTTCGACCGTCATTGGTAGAAGCGGTAATAACAGAAGATACGGAATCAGGTACAAGCTTGCTCACCAATTTATACATTAGAGTCAGTTTAGATAATGTCCTTCGATCTGCCAGGGTTTACCACCCGATCTCTTCATAAACCTTAGTGTTACTTGTCCCTTGCATTGCACCAGTTACGATACGCGCCGCGTTTAATTGAATACTCTCCAGCTTCTCCTCATCTGCAACTGTACAGCCACTCCACACTGGACTGCCGTATTCCAAAATCAGTCTGATAAAACAGATATAGAAACTTTCTAAGGTATGTCTGTCTAGAATGAATTTCAAGCTCTTCATAATATTGATCAGTTTACTAGGTTTACCAGTAATTTCGGTAATGTGGTCCGACCCACGTAAATCTGAGCGAATAGTGAGACCAAGGTGTTTATATTTGCCAACATCTTCCAAAGTGTGACCTTGGAAAACAAAAGACAGATGGTCGGGTGGATTACTTTTCCGAGAAAGTAGCATGCAGTCAGTTTTGGAATCATTGAATGTTACAAGCCAATCGTTAGACCACTGATCTATATCTTGTAGGTCCGAGTTTAAAATATTGGCTGCAGTGATTGGATCATCAACTGTCAGGTAAAGGGAAGTGTCATCAGCAAACATTCTGATATTAGATCGGACAAGGTCCACAATATCATTTATATCGATTAAGAACATCAGTGGACCTAACACTGAACCTTGAGGAACACCAGCGTTGATCTTGCCCCAGTTGGACGACTGACCTTGAATTACAACACGTTGGTAGCGGTTGCTCAGAAAGTCCGAGAACCAATCAAGAAGATTTCCAGAAACACCAGGTTTCCTTAATTTAAATAACAAACCAGTATGCCAATCTTTATCGAAAGCTTTGCTAATGTCTAGAAATACAATGCAGACCTCCTTTTGTTGGTCAATAGCAAGACAAAGCTCATGGTAAAGAAGCAGTTGGTCAATAGGTGAGTCACCCGGGATGAAACCAGATTGGTGAGAAGAAATAACTAGATTGTCACGGAAAAAATTAAATATATGTTTGAATACCATTTTTTCAAACACACTCCCTGTGCAACTGAGTAGAGACACCGGTCTGTAATTGCAGCATAGATTTTCAGGACCTTTTTCATGGAGTGGAGAAACTTTCGCATTATTCCAGTCAGAAGGGAACTGCTTCTTTATTAAAGAAGTACTGAATAATTTTGTAATTGGAGCTGAGATGGCAGGTGCTGCTTCCTTCAAAAGCCTGGCACTAATACCATCAGGACCAGAAGCTTTCGAAGTATCAAGACTTGAAAGAGTGTCAAGAACTTCAGATTCTTCAATAACTAATGAATCAAGGTTGACAAGTGGAGGTCTGTATACTGTACTTCACCATTGTTCAACATAATCTAGATTTTGTGTATATGCCTAGTTTGCATAAATTAAAATGCTACAACTGTGGCTCTTGGTTCATCGGATGTGGCCATGTCACAAACTTATAAAAGTGAAGTTTGAATGACACTACTATCTATAATAGTTTTGAAGCTATTCAACATTTTAATTTTGTGTATTTGTCTAATTTGCATAAATTAAAAGCAATTTTGGTTTATGGTTCATTGAATGGGGGCTATGTCACGTATCTACAAATCTAAGTTGGAATGTCACCTCTATGTATAGTAGTTTTGACGTTATTCAGGATTTAAATTTTGAGTATTTATCTTATTTGCATGAATTAAAATTGTACCATTTTGGAGCATGGTTCATTGGGCAAGGCTATGTCACAACCCTATAAATTTAAGTTGGAGTGGCTCTTCTATCTATAGAGTTTTGAAGTGCTATTCAAGATTTAAATTTTGTATATTCACCTAATTTGAGTAATGTCCTACCCCTTTGGTTTATGGTTCATTGGATGCGGCTTTGCCCCAAACCTATAAATTGAAGTTGGAATGGCATCTGTATCTATAACAGTTTTAGAGATATCCAACTTTTAAATGTTTCAATGCCCCTTAATAGCATAATTTGAAATTTTACCATTTTTTTAGCTGCCATCATATTGGCAGGTGTCATAAACTTATGTGTGCACATTGAAATTTTATGTCTATCTGTAACAGTTTGAAAAACATGGAGCTTTTAAAATTTTAATTGCCCCTCATGTGCACAATTTCAAACAGCATGACTATTCCAAACCAGGTGCACAATTTCACCGGTAGGTCAGTTACCATGGCAAGATTGGTGTTTTCATAATAGTGTCCGAGAAAAACTCCGGACAAATTTGGCCGTAAAGAAGAAAAAATGAAAGAAAAACAGAATGTCTGGGTTGGCACCCAGACATAATTCTCCAAACTCGTAGCAGATGCTCCTTGCGGGTCTCTTGTGACTCAGGAGGCATGATGTGGTAACTGTCAATATGTTAATTATACTAGTAGTAGGCCGGCCTACGGTACGAGACTAAAACACCAAAAGGATAGACAAGTTCATGCTTATGAAGGTCATTAGCATTTGTTCTTTTCACTCCATGTCCAAATTCAAAATAAAGTTTTCTTTATTTGTTGGATCTTTCCACTTATTTCGACATTTCAATTGACGAAACCAAACTGAGGCTTTTTAAGGTCCCGTTCACCCTCGACTATGCATATGTGTATATTATGTGATGATGGGCTAGTGGGTGCAGCAGACATATAGCAGTACCTTTGTAAATGTAATTTTATACATTTGATTTTCAGTAATTACACTGGTTTCTTGGATGTGGTTTATATTAGTTGTATCAATCTATGGTGTGGTGTGTATGTGATGCAGGCTCAGTCATTCAGTCAATCGCCAGCTAAGCATGAAGAGAAGAGCGTCAAGTATTCGCGACTTCTTCTCCAAGTAGACAAATCCTGTGTCTGCCATGCACATGATGGCGCATAATGTTAAAATGTGAATACAAACATGCAACAAAATCATAAAAACTCGAAAAGAATTTCTTAAAGCAAATCTGCCTGTGTTCCTTCAAAAATTGCGAATATTAAGGTCTACAACTTTTGTTCTTTGGTACTTCACATTCCATTAAGCTCATGGCAGGATGAAAATTTTTAAGTCCAAACGACCTTAACCTTTGACCTTTAGAGGTTATATGTAAATTAGACAAAACGTACCTTTTTTCAATACCTAAAATTTAAGGCCAACATGAACCAAATCAGACGAAATTGACTAAGTTATGGCTAGATGAAACTTTCAAAGGGCTGAATGACCTTGACCCTTGAACTTTAGAGGTAATATGTTAATAACACAAATGTGCATTGTTGCAATACCTACCATTTGAGCCCCACATGATTAGAATTTGATTCAAATAGGCTTATAGAGTTATGACTGGATGAAAATTTCAAAGGTCAAAATGACATTGACACTTGACTTTAAGAGGTCACATGTAAATTACAAAAATGTGAAGTGCTACAATAGCTACAATTTGATCCCAACATGATCAATATTGGACAGTAATTGACTGAGTTATTAATAGATGAAAATTTCAAAGGTCCCAATGACCCTGATCTTTGACATTTAGAGGTCACATGTAAAATACAAAAATGCGAAGTGTTACAGTTGCTATAATTTGAGTCCACCTTGATCAAAATTGTATAAAAGTTGACCAATTTCTGGCTAGATGAAAATTTCGAAGGTCCAATTGACCTTGACCTTCAGAGGTCACATATAAGTAAGAAATATCTGCAGTGCTACAACGGCTATAATTTTAGCCCAAGATGATCAAAATTGGTAAAAATTGACGGAGTCGTGGATAAATGAAAATTTCGAAGGTCCAAATGACCTTGATATTTACCTTTAGAAGTCACGCAAAAATACAAAAATGTGAAGTGTCACAATAGCTTCAGTTTGAGCCCAACATGATCAAAATTTGTATATAAATTACCTAATTTCTGTCTGGATGAAAATTGCAAAGGTCCAAATGACCTTGACCTTTGACTTTACAGGTCACATGTAAATTAGAAAAATGTGAAGTGTTATTATCGCTACAATTTGAGTCCACCTTGATCATAGTTGAATAAAAATTGACCAATTTATGGCTAGATGAAAATCTCAAAGGTCCAATTGACATTGACCATTGACCTTACGAGGTGACATGTAAATTACAAAAATGTGTAGTGTTACCATTGCTGCATCTTGAGCCCAACATGATCAAAATTGGATAGAAACTGCCTGAGTTATGGCTAGATGAAACTTTCAAAGGTACAAATGACCTTGATCCTTAGTGGTCATTTGCAAATTACAAAAATGTGTCTTGTTACAACTGCGACAATTTGAGCCCAACATGATCAAAACTGGATAAAGATTGACCAAGTTATGGGTAGATGAAAATTTTAAAGGTCCAAATGACCTTGACCTTGACCTTTAGAGGTCACATGTAAATTACAAAAATGTGCAGCGTTACAAACTTACCAATTGAAGTTGTATTGGTTTCCTGTACCTACAAAAAGTTTTGGAGATATTCAAGGTTTAAATTTTCAAATGGCCCTAATATGCATAATTCTTGAAAGCGTTGAACCTCTTGAAAAAAACTCGAGACTTCTTGAATGGAAGTATAACCATTCCAAGTTTGGGGGTTCTACGTATAACACTTTTTGAATGAAATGTCGCTCAAATCTGCCTGTAAAGAAAAAAAAGAAAGAAAGAACATTATGTTGGTGTTGGCGCACAGACATAATTAGACTCTAATTAGTGCCTAATTTTGTGTCAGATAAATGTGTTAAACTTGGCTTTAGATACCCTCAGAATGCATGATTTATCACATGGAATACGTTTTTTGTTTTTCTTGTTTTTTTTTTTTTGTTTTGTTTTTTTTTTTCTTCTTTTCTTGTTTTTTTTTTTGTTTTTTGTATTTTGTTTTTTGTTTTTCTTTTTTTCTTGGTTTTTTTTTCTTCAGGGCGAGCATCCCCCACCTGCACGCCCACCGCTACCCCCTTGTTAGGCTATGTTCGCCTCGTCTGGTTTGGAACCCTGGCTATGACCCTGCTGACTGAACGTCCCGAGCACCTGTGCTTCAGACGGAGCTTTCTGTAAAGTCATGTGACTCTTGTCAATGTCGCTCAGGATGAAAAACACCATGGTAAGAGTTGAGTCATGCGAGGGAGCTGCCAACGTATTGGGAGACGACCCCTTACGCTGGAGCTTCTCCAACCATCATAGAGCCAAATATAACCTCACTTTCTGCGTTCAGCTTCGGTGTATCAGTTGCGAAGGGCAGGCTGGCAGGTGAGTACAGTTTTTTTTTTTTTTTTTTTTTTTTGTTCTCTGAGAAAGATCTCATACGCATCTTCCAAATCAAAAGCCCTCCGTCACATTGCTAGACACACGTAACCTCGCCTAGTCCCTGTCCCGTTGCAAATGTACATGGGCTGGTGCAATTATAGCTACAGCAATATGTCCCCTGGAAGAAAAGAGAGGAAATAGAAAAGTTAACCGCTGATAGGCGCGAGCCTGCTAGAATATCATGTTTCTCTCACCGTTGCCAAAGGTGAGAATAAACGGCGTTGGTCCCAACCAAAAGCAACTATTCATGCTACACATCGTGCATAGTTTTATTTGTTTGCTGTCAACAATTATATTGACCAACTCTTTAGTGTGAGGGATGATATATGCACATAAGGGATGGTTCCAACCTTTTCTGATGATTGGGTATTCATTATGTTTGTGTAAACCATTCTGTCATTTTTTTTTCATGTCTATGTATGTTTGTTGTGTGATATGTATGTATTCTCATTCGATCTGTACCATACTGTATTCCCGGGACTGTATCTCACAGTTTATGTATAAAGATAGCGGTGTGGCTGTATGAAAACTGCAACGCCGTACAGCGTAAAAAGAAAACACTAAAGTGTTGAGCGCACGTGGCCAGTGGCCGCTACTGATAGAACAAGAAAGGTAACTGGATCTAACTGGAGAAAGCACCATCTCCGTCCACAATCCCAATAGTCATCGTTCATTTTAAAGACAATTTATTGTCATTGCCACATATCACATGCCGTTTTTAGTAAATTCCTCTCCCAAATGAATTACTAGTGGACAAATTTGCCGTAGACCGCACAAGTACAGCTTTATGTCATATTGCTTAATTTTTGGTAGACATGTACAGCTTCGTCTGACGAGCAACGTACAGCAATGATTTATTCGTAGATAAATGTTCCATACAGGCAAAGTACGGAACTGCATTAATACAGTAATTTATTCCTGGACATGGATCATATTGGCAAAGTATGACACAGTAGCGGGGATAGAAATTAACTGTTTTTGCAAGTTGCCCACAGGCCCGTAGCCAGACTTTCATGATGGGGGTGTCTCGTTCCGTACCAAAATTGTGGCCCTTTTTCCATACTTGGTTACCATACTCTAAAGTTACAAATTCATTGAAGCATATGCCTACACGTGTGCTACATCATATCATGCAATAATACATAGCATATATATATATATATATATATATATATATATAACGTGGACACAAATTTTACAAGTGCACGTTAAGTGATTAATTGAATGAAAAATTGGGCTTTTATACCTTAGCTTATTTCTCATTAAAATTTTAACAGATCATCGTATACTCCCACATATATTACACGATATTATCATACTATGATATGTACAAACAGCTGTCGGGTGAATTAATATGCTATCTGAAATGAACCATGAAGATGTATGGCATTATATTTTTCATGTCCATTGAAACAAGACATTCCTAGCATTAAAAATTCCTTCCCATTCCGATGCTGAAAAAAGTTTCACAACAGTAGGAAAGGATATATATATATATATATATATATATATATATATATATATATATATATATATATATATATATATATATATATATATATATATATATATATATATATATATATATATATGTATGTATGTGTGTGTCTGTGTGTGTCTGTGCGCGCGCGCGGTTGAAAGGTGGCTTGTGCTGTCGTGCTGCCAAATCAAGAAAACTGCTATGCTGGAAAGTTTCCTGTTAAGACAGAAAGACAGAATATCAATAGTGGCTAAGTTTTTATTTAGTGATACTGAAAAGTCGATCAAATAAGAACGTTGGTTCCCATTTGATTAGGCTTTATTTCTGAAGGTAGTCGAGCTATGCCCCGGTGAACTAAGTACACTATCACCTTTCAGGTTACGTGAACTGAAAAGGTTTAACATACATAAGCAAAGTATATGTTGTTTAAATGGCTATGATCAATAGATTATAAAACAAGCTCAAATAGTCCCCTTCGGCTTAAAGTATCGTATAAACAATAACTTCCTTGATCAGAGATTACAATATAATATCAGTAAATATATTGCATTGCCGTGTTGATATGACACTCGCACATAACTACCTCCTTTGAACCATTCTTTTCAGGAATGGGATTTTGGTCGAGTGGATATGTGCGTTTCTCATTTCAGCCAGGCGACTGGTGCCATAGGTTGCATGTTCGAGTCCCGCTCGTTCCGAACATAAAATAACATAAATATACAAATGTGGAAATGACATCATAATCGTTTTATGAAACTGCAAACTGTTTTCAGATAGTTGCTGGCTACATGTGGGAATGAAAAGGCTTGCTATAGAATTATGTCTCCCGGTGGAAGCCGGGGGACATATTGTTTTAGTGCCCGTTTCTTCCGCTTCTTGTTGTTGTTGTTGTTGTTGTTGTTGTTGTTGTTGTTGTTGTTGTTGTTGTTGTTCAGGTTCTTCAACACTTGGTTTCCGTGTGATAAGTCTTGAAGGACTTGACAGAATTTGATGAAACTTGGTAGGATTATGTATCTTGGCAAGACCTAGGTTGGGATTGTATTTGGATGACCTTGAGCGAATTCTCAAGGTCACAGGGTCACTTATGTGAAATTGGTTTCTGTGCGATAAGTCATGAAGCACTTGATTGAATTTGATGAAACTTGGTAGGATTATGTATCTTGGCAAGACCTAAGTTGGGATTGTATTTGGGTGACCTTAAATGAATACTCAAGGTCACAGGGTCATTTATGTGAAATTGGTTTCTGTGCGATAAGTCTTGAAGAACTTGATGGCATTTGATGAAACTTGGTAGGATCATGTATATAGGCAAGACCTAGATTGGGATTGTATTTGGATGACCTTGATAGAATTCTTAAGGTCACAGGGTCACTTATGTGAAATTGGTTTCCGTGCGATAAGTCTTGAAGAACGTGATGGAATTTGATGAAACTTGGTAGGATTATGTATCTTGGCAAGACCTAGGTTGGGATTGTATTTGGATGACCTTGAGCGAATTCTCAAGGTCACAGGGTCACTTATGTGAAATTGGTTTCCGTTCGATAAGTCATGAAGCACTTGATGGAATTTGATGAAACTGGGTAGGATTATGTATCTTGGCAAGACCTAAGTTGGGATTGTATTTGGGTGACTTTCAATGAATACTCAAGGTCACAGGGTCATTTATGTGAAATTGGTTTCTGTGCGATAAGTCTTGAAGCACTTGATGGCATTTGATGAAACTTGGTCGGATCATGTATATAGGCAAGACCTAGATTGGGATTGTATTTGGATGACCTTGATCGAATTCTTAAGGTCACAGGGTCACTTATGTGAAATTGGTTTCCGTGCGATAAGTCTTGAAGAACGTGATGGAATTTGATGAAACTTGGTAGGATTATGTATCTTGGCTAGACCTAGGTTGCGATTGTATTTGGATGACCTTGGGCGAATTCTCAAGGTCACAGGGTCACTTATGTAAAATTGGTTTCCGTCCGATAAGTCTTGAAGAACTTGATGGAATTTGATGAAACTTGGTAGGATTATGTATCTTGGCAAGACCTAGGTTGGGATTGTATTTGGATGACCTTGAGCGAATTCTCAAGGTCACAGGGTCACTTATGTGAAATTGGTTTCCGTTCGATAAGTCATGAAGCACTTGATGGAATTTGATGAAACTTGGTTGGATTATGTATCAAGGTAAGACCAAGGTTGGGATGTTATTTGGGTGACCTTGACCCAATTTTCAAGGTCACAGGGTCATTTATGTGAAATTGGTTTCTCTGCAATAAGTCTTGAAGAACTTGATGAAAATTGCTAGAGTAATGTATCTAGGTGAGAGCTAAAATAGGATTGTAATTTTCAAGCAAACTTGGTCATTTGTAATTTGTTATCACCTGTAGCTTATTTAGAGACGTAAGTGTTCCACCGGGAGACATTTGATTTTCTGTTGGAAAATCAGTCTGTTCTAGTTTTATCTGTGCTTGTTTTGTGGTAATTTCACATTGCTTCAAAGTTGATGTCACTGTAGGTTTGTTAGATTCAGCCTTGAAATTCCAAAACAAACACAAATAAAGAAAATCTGTGGGCCGCTTTTTAGGCACATGCATGTCTTAGGAGCAATTCAGTGAAAACAGTACAGAATATATTTGAACTGGTAACTAGTTATTTTGGTCTTTAAAAAGAAAAAAATGCATGTACTTTTTTAATTTAAAAGCTCGATATCCCCAGTATTTCCGGGGTTTTTTTTCATTTTACTTCTTTCTATGTGCTTTGTTTCTTCTTTGTTTTTGTTTTTGGTTTCCTTTTCACTTTTTCTTTTATTTTTTTCATTATTATCCATGTATTTATTGATTTTCAATTAAAACTATTTCTTTATGGCAGTCTTTCAGTCAGGCCGACATACAAATAATGCCTGCTTCAGTGAAAGTGACGCTATTAGATGTGGACCTGAAGTTGCTGTAAACATATCGAAAAGGTTCAATATTGGATAAATTAAGGTTAAAAAGGCCCAGTATTGCTGAACCAAGTTACAAGATAAAGTTTAAAGGTCCAATATCAAATAACCAAGTTTGCACATACCAAATATTGAACGTAAAACAGCTCTTTTTCCTTCCTTCAGTAAAAGAAAGGTACTCATTCAATTCTGTCACAAAGAGCATCTCTGAAGGTGGGTTTGATGCATTAATAAACGGGCAATCAATGAAATAAAGGTCAAAAAAAAAAAAAGTTTAAAACAAGTTAAAAGGTCAAAAAATTTTCCTTCATCAGTGGGACATTTTACCACCGATAGTATGCTTTCCACTAGGAAGAGTGTTATGCGAACATGGACCTCAAACAGGTCTTCACATATTGGAAAAAATGTGAAAATTGTAAAATTAACTTTTTTCATTCTTTAAAGTTCTATTATCAATCAGAATAAGTAGAGTACTCTTGGTTGAATGAATTATTATATGGACCTTATGCAGAGGATAGGCCTAATGATTACTGTTGGTGTTGCTTTGGTTTTTTTTTGGGGGGGGGGGCGCGAGGGAATATTATTGGACCTTTTGGCGCAGATAGGAGGTTTGATCGACACCTCCCCCCCCCCCCCCCGCTACGGGCCTGGCCCATGGGCATCCAGGCCTTTTCTCTATCAAGTTGCCCATTTTCTCCGATGTAAATAATTCATCAAATAATTGCACACTGACTCACACGGCACTTGTTAATTTTGCAATGAGCAGTGTTCCTGTGCACTTGATTTACCTTACTGCATTTAGCACAAAAAAAATTAATTATTTGCACAATGAAATTGTATGCAGTCAAGTCAAAATAGGAAAACTTCAAAAGTGAAATAATACATAAGCTACTGACTAATAAATGTGAAATATGGTTACATCATTGCATGTAGGCCGGCTGACTTAACAAATTTTTAAAGTTTCAGTTTCCAATTCACAAGTAGAAACGCAAACGTTCGTGTACATTTGCATAATTATAAATTATATGGAAATATGAAATGTCTTAAATCTATGTGTATAACCGACAAGGCCGTATTAATTGTGTTACTTCATCTGAAAAGGTAAACCTGTTCTTGCGACCTTCAATAATTGTGCGCATTCCGTTGTATATTCAGCTTAATACACAGATAATAATTGATTGTGGCCTCTCCTGTTGGTCAATTAAGTCTGTAAAATGCATTGTACCGATACTGAAGTACTTGTGTGCAATGTACATTAATGCCACCAGATCATTTGTGATGCCTGTTCCGGCTCATTTCGTGTAATAAAACACCACATTTGATAAAGGTGAAAATGAAAAATTGCCTCTTTGGCAACCAGAGAATCATCTAAAGTTGCACCACCAAATCCAAAGTTGCCTGCGGCAACTAAACATCCCTTACATTTCGCCCCTGCTATAACAATACTGTAATTTAGTGGTAGAGAAATGTGTCATGTGTCTGCAAGATTTTATTACAAATTGCGTATGATCCTTAAGGTGTTTCTGCATTTTACAACAATATCTTACTCGAACTACCACAGCAAGCAGTAGATCCCTGATATACGTCCCCACACCCAAAGTCAATATAAATATATATATATATATATATATATATATATATATATATATATATATATATATATATATATATATATATATATATGTATATGTGTGTGTATGTATAAATATGTATATATATATGTATATATATGTATATATACATGTATATTTATATATATATGTATATATATATATATAAATATATGTATATGTGTGTATGTATAAATATGTATATATATGTATATATATGTATATATACATATACATATATATATGTGTATATATATATATATATATATATATATATATATATATATATATATATATATATATATATATATGTATCAATACTAATTCCTACTCCGGCCCTCTGAAATGGAACGCTCTCCTTTGGCAAAATCACTGACTACTTTTGAATGGTACTACTAGAGGCACAATCCTTAATTTTAAAGATATCATATTTTTGCTGCACTGTATATTTAATAAAATTTTATTCATAAACGTGGATATACTGTAAATATTTTATATCTGGGCCAAAATGCAATCTATCATCTAATTCTGTAACCCTGACTAAAAACAATCTGTGTATCTATCTGTCTATCTGTCTATCTATCTATCTATCTATCTATCTATCTATCTATCTATCTATCTATCTATCTATCTATCTATCTATCTATCTGTCTGTCTGTCTGTCTGTCTGTCTGTCTGTCTGTCTGTCTGTCTGTCTGTCTGCCTGCTTGCCTACCTGCCTGTCTGTCTGTCTGTTGTGTTAAGTTCTTATTTGTGAAAAATGCCAATTCTATCAAAGTAAAAATTGACCATGTTTGACTTACTTGAAGTCGAAATGATAGTTTCCCTTTGTTACGACAGAGTTGTGCATGGGACCAACAAGACGTTAAGACGGGTGAAGCTCATCTGGAAGAATAACCTGCATAAGAATTCTGTGAGAGAGTATAACAACTAGACAATGGAGGCAACACAATCAAGTTCCTCAGAAAACCATGTTTCTCCATGTGAGCGAGAAACTGGTATCGGTAACCCTGCACGCCCACAGTGGGAATGTAATTTATGCCGAGAAAAATTCAACTATAAGATGTTCCTGACCGTTCACTTATATAAGGTGCATAGCTTTACTGCCCATGACATCAAAATGTTCCATGCTGGCCATTCCACTGCCACAGATATTAACACAGACGGAAAAGAACCACCAGGACCGAAAGCAAATATCGACTGTGCAAACTTTGTCTGTTTTCATTGTAAGCGGAAAATGAGGGATTTAAACACGTTCTTTCAGCATCTTCTCACCCACCAGTTTCAATCAAAACGACGATGTCCAGTTTACAGGTGTAGCCATTGCCATTCTATTACATCAAACATGGACTTTTTCAAAAGGCACGTGTGTAAAGGTAGGCCATTTGATAGCGAAGATCTTGTAAAGGTTGAAAAAGGATCAATCCGGGTATTGAAAAACAACATAAGGATGAAATTTCGACATGGCAGCAATAAAATGTCTTCAAGTTCAAGGACTGAAAAAAAGACTGAAGCACCGCAAGAGGTTAGAAAAAAAGCAGACCATGTGTCCACACCAAAACAGGTGAAGTACAGGCATTTCCGGTGCACAAAGTGTAACTTTACTACATGCCACAGGAGGCAAGTCCTACGACATGTGAAAAAATGCCATCTTGTTCACATGGAGGTTTCAAATGAAAAAGTTTCTGACAACACACTTGAAATAACAAGTCAAACCTCAACAGCCTCGCAAAATCCCAGTAGCAATGAGTCAATTAGGGATTTGACAAATTGTGGTGATATTATGTGTGATCAAAATGAGACAAACCCCGTCAGCAAGCTTAAACGAGGTGGAAGTTGTCTTCAAACTAGCCTAAAGGACATTCAAATTCAGACAAACCCCGTCATCAAGCTTAAGCGAGGTGGAAGTGGTCTTCAAACTAGCCTAAAGGACATTCGTCTGCAAGAACTGCAGGAAAGACAAGATAAACCTGCTAGACATATATACTACTGCATGCTTTGCAACTACCAGAGCAAATATAGAAGCTGCGTGACCAAGCACCGTTTGCTGAAACACGACGAGGGCCAGAAAGACCATGCCTTTGAAAGAGATCGTGGACAAAAATACGAAGGAAAAGTTCATCTTGTGAAAAAGCTTGGTGATAAAAGTTATCCAAGAGAAAAAACGGTCCATTTTGTAGGATGTAAATCTATCTATAGTTGTCCTTACTGCAAATATCAAACGACCTTCCAAGGCAATATGAAAAGGCATGTGCTGAGGGAACTTGGATGGAAAATTCACCGCTGCAATTTCTGTGATTTTGCAAGTTGGGATCGTTCAGTCTTTAGTGGCCACTTTAGGGCGCGACATCCTGCACTCTTTCTTTTGCCAAAGGACATGTTCAGGACAGTAGCCCTGAGTACCGAACAAGAAAAAAAACTTAGGGATATCCTTGCTCCGGATTCAACGTGTACATGCTATCACACAATCAATACAAACAAATCTTCGGCGTCCACAGAGTCTGACGAGCAAGAAAAGAGCCGGGTGCAAGGCATTCCCGACACAACACCCACAGATTTTATGCCAAGCGCACCAAATATAGATGTTGATCCCTTGTCCCCCTTTGACAGTGGTACAAATAAAAGAGAACAGCGTCTTTCAAAATATGGAGTGAGCCATAAAAGCCAAGTAATTCGTCAGAAGTTACTTAAGCGGCACACATTAGATGGACACAGCAAATTAACTTACAGTTGTGTCAGGTGCGGGTACCAAACCAAGTCCCCAGGTAACATGAGATATCACATAAGGAGAAAGCTAAATTATATGCCATATCAGTGCCCTCTTCCTCACTGTCAATTCCGGGCGTCTCAGTCATCTCTACTTCCATTGCACATGAAGCGCTCACATGAATGGAAAGACAAGGACAAGTGTACATACGTATACATCCCCGAGTTCTGGGGCATAAAAAGTGTGTATGCCTTACTAAGGCAATCTTCCACAGATTTTCCCCGTGCTCCATTGAGAAATTCCGTCGGGAAACGGAAACAGAATAACCAGGATAATCAACGCGCTTCTTCGTCAAGAAAATCCTGCATGAAATGGAAACGGACTATCCTGACAGATTGTCAAACTGTTGTATCAAGGAAACCCTGCGCGGGAAGAAAACGCAGTGTAATGATCGAGGAGTGCAAAACGCTAAAAGGTTTGTATGTGTGGGTTGGTTTTTTTTTTTCTTCTTTTTGGGGGGGGGGGGATTAACTGATAGAACTGAGCTTCAAGCAACTGTTTACTAGATTTCCCATCTGCACAAAATCTTCATGTGATGAACATATAAAATGACATTCTATTCCACAGCGTTAGATACATGTTCAAAACTTTTTAAAGAGTCACAAAAAGCTTTGCTGTGCCATGTGTAAAGTGTGCTAAAACAACGTTGCAGGGGTTTCTTTCTATTCTCTTTGTTTTCCGACTGGAAAGGGATAGAAAAAAATACCTCCATGTTTTTACATTTTTTTAAAAACATATTTGCATCCCTGTCTGCCATATGAATTGTCAGGTAACTTTGAACTTTGTAAAGAATAATGATTAAAGTAGGCTACATCAGATAAAATTTTGACAATCAGTGCTCAGATATATCTACATCAAGCAGCATGTTCTTCGAAGCATGTTAACTAGCTATCGGAGTCTGTATAACAAGATTCACTGGGCACTAAGCTTGAACAATGTTTAATCATTTCTTCCATTTGTATCAGGATGGAAATTTCCAAATTTTGATGTATGATGGACGCCATAGCGTTCTACCCAAACGTACAGGGAATATAAAAAACATATACGTTTTCATTTAGCCTTTGCATTACCTTAACCTAAACGCACAACCGCGCACTCAGGTGTTTGCTCAGTGGTAAATATGAGTCGTCCCCACTATTCAAACTCTTTGTCCGCAGGTATTTTATTTCTTCTCCAAATTATAGGACCCAAGTGCCCTGTTTCAAATGAAGTATCAACGAATTGTTTCAAAAACGCTATGATTAGAGAGGAAGCTGTGGGAACATTTTGCTATCAACATGGCAAAGATCGTACAACAAATTATACAAAAACCTGCACAATTTGTCACAATCTTATTTCAAGGACGTGTCTCAGGAGTCGGCGGAAACGTATCTCTGCTCAGAAATGTGAAGTAAACTGATAACCCCAATGGTATTTGGATGTGGCAATACCTAAAATTCAGGTTGTCGAGTGTGAATATTCATACTCGACAAGGCTCTAGGGCGAATGCACATTTCTCGGCATTACACATGCATGTACTGTGAGCGCGAGATCAATGTTTTTGCACTGACTAAAATAGTGAATCGGCTTTAGCCTAAATGACAAATATATTGGTGCAGTTTTCCACAAGGTGAATTGACCTTTGACCAAGGTAACGAAATAGGACAGTTTTTCACGTTCAATTGACTTATTATCTCAAA
The DNA here is from genome assembly GCA_964020975.1 of Hermodice carunculata. Taxonomy (NCBI): domain Eukaryota; kingdom Metazoa; phylum Annelida; class Polychaeta; order Eunicida; family Amphinomidae; genus Hermodice; species Hermodice carunculata. The sequence continues at coordinate 90,238,851 of OZ026620.1, read as the reverse complement.
ATCTAGTTGGTCTGGGTTACAGGAACAAAGTGACTCTAAGGACAATATAAGTTGGACATATACAATTGTAAAAATTGTATTGAATTTATATTACAAAAAAAACAGCATATTCTTCTATCTGTACAGACCAATCGCCTGACCCGCTTGTAGACCATTTTAAAGAGGGTGACTTGGTGTGGGCGAAGCTTGGGACACACCCCTGGTGGCCCAGTATGGTGTGTAAGCACCCCACAGCCAAAGCATATAGGAAGGATAGCAAGATCCACGTGCAGTTTTTCGACTATCCACCCTCCAGGGCCTGGGTAAAAGTAAAGTAAGTGGCATGTGCATGAAACTATATTCGTTGATCAGTTTTTAGCGCTGCTGACCAAAGGTCAAAGAGCTTATGCGATCACTCATGTCTGTACGTCCGTCCTTCCGCCAGCCCATCTGTCCGTAAACTTTTTGCTGGCGAGGCCGATACAGTCCACAGTTTTTACGATAGCCCCATAAAACTTTTCTGACTTTTCAAATACATGGAATTTTAGGTCCAATTTGATATTGGTGGAGCCACCTACCATGTCATGTAATACATGGGTCAAAATATGAAAATCTTGTGACCACTTTAGCATCCTTAATATTTGATAGATCTTCATGAAATTTAGTGGGATTGTGGACGAGAGCAACGTCGAGATTGCTTGTCATCCTATCCGCTCCACCTGTAACTTGACGGAAATTATGAGCCAAAATGTGTTTCAAGATATAAAATCCCATATCTCGAAAAGTAATTAGATTAGATTTGCTAAATTTATATGACATACAGACCATATTTAATGTTAGTCTGTTATTTAACATCAGTGACCTTGACCTATTTTTATTAGGTCACAAAGCCTCTAAAGTTGGAAGAGGTGATTTTGTAATGGCTGGGTGTAGCGTGGACATCAATGGCAAAGGGAATGGAGCCTCAACGTCAAAATTGCAGTAGATTACATTGTACAACAAACTTTGATTGGTGACCTACGTTTTGGGTCACCGTGACCCAATAATTGTGGATTTTAGCGCTTTTCCAAGTTTAGTATTTTTCTTTTATAATTCAAAAAGTTATCACACGATCTGAACAAACAGACCTTGAATGGAAGCTGGACGCAGGGCACACATTTCAAACATAACAGTTTTTATATCTGAGTTGAAGCTCAAGGTCAAATTCCAGTTGAAATATAGGGGTCATCTTGTGTATGCTGTGCACCGCACAGTTTTGAATTAGGCCCTTATTACTTTTGGGACTTGCCATGTGTATGATATCTATGTCCACGGCAATGTTGGTGGCGCCATCTATGACATTACGTAATGTACAGATCAAAATGTGACAATCCTATGACCAGTCCAGCATCCAAGGAATTTTTCTTCTGACAACCCCTTCCGTGAACCTTTTCTGATCAACTTAAAAATTTTATAACTTTTTATTTATGATACTCTAGGACTCACCATTGGATTCGATCCTGGATCGACATATATATATACATAAAATGGGTAATATTGATCGAAAGTAGCCAGTCTCACTCGGCACTGGCTACCTGGCTACAGTTCTGCCACCTTAAAAATGTGTCAGATAACTGAATATGTCGGATAAAGGAATTAAACAACAACATAAATTATTAGCTTTTTGAGCCTCAAAACGTGTGTCCATAAAAAATGTCAGGTACTTGAGTGACAAGATAATGATGTTTCATTGTGCTTGCGAATTTTCTATTTTGAAGTATAACACATTTTCTCTACACAAATGTGTATTCCTTTAGGTTCGAGTTAGTTGCTACTAGGTGAGCCTCCCCATATGGGGGAAGCTTATACCGTTTTTACCGTATTTTTCATCAAATGGTTGTTTTGCGCATGATCTATACCATCGAATTCGCCTACCCCCAAGTGGTCCAAAACCGCATTCGAGATTTTTTTTTTTTGTAAATTTTAATAGCTCGGGCCCTATTTAAATCTCTAGACCAAAATTTCACTTCAACTACCTTCCACAAACACTTGACCTAATGACCTACTGACCTACTTTAGGGTCATCGTGAAGTCGATTTCCGGGAATTCGGGTCATATTGCCGCGTTTGGACTTTTAAAGTGACTCAAAAACTTACAACCCGATCGGATCAAATCAAACTGTATATGCAAAGCTTGGTGCCATCACCACATTTTGCCAATGTTACATACAGGATCCGAGTTGAAGGTCAAGGTCATACGGATATTTGCAGAAAACTTAAACAGTTTTTAAAATTTGAATTTTGCCCGCGCGGAATCTCAGAAATCATAAAACCGGCTAACTGGTTGAACGTTAAGGTCAAGTTCATTGGTCTACCTACAAATTCTGATTATTATTTCATTTTGCTATAACTTGGTCAGTTTTGATCCGATCTTAATCATGTTGGCTCAAAATGTAGAGGTTGTAGGACGGCACATTTATTTTCTTTACACTTACCTCTACAGGTCAAAGATTAATATGTCATGTAAGGTCTTACATATGGCCTTATATCGGTCAATTTACACCCGGTCTTGCTCATGTTGAGCTCACAATAAAGGCCAAAGATGTTTTCCCACCTGAAAACTTCCATTTGGCATTTATCTGGTCATAAATGGGAAAAGAGGATCAGCAAAATTGGAGCGCCAGTTGGGAAGGCTTCTTCTCAACAATCGCTTGCGATCAGAGATATCTAATTACTAATACACTTCACAAAGTGTGACTTAGTTTATTTCCCACCACAGAGTTGATAAGCTGACATAAACAAGACAAAGTATGCAGATGTCACAGTTTATAACCAAGGAGAAATCATTCTGATTCATATGTGGCCAGTAATTACACTGTGAGCTTCTTTGTCAACCTACAAATAAATGGGACTTCCATTATGACTTTCCTAAGATATTTTATCATGACTTTTCTGAGATATTTTAAGTGGGTGTAATGAAACAGCTAGACTAAAGTCATGTTTTGGAATATTTAGTATCAGAAGTAGGGATCGAGTAGCACCAGTATTTTAATCCATGACCCAAATATAGCCACATGGGTGGGAATTTTACCAAACTGGTCAAATCTCTCCTCCAGACACTGAGATAATCGCTTTCTTCGGTACTCTCTTGGCGCATTGTGCTGAACTTTTTGAATGATGACATACTGTTGTCAATGAAAAAATGAATAGAGACAATATTTACAACACAAGACACTTGCTTGCAATCTAAATAGGAAGACGCTGCATGCAAAGATATTGTCGTTAGGTCCCTCAGGAAAAAGACATCTGCGACATTTACAATACTTGCACTGTTATACCTCTAAGTTGAGATGTAACTACGTGGATACATTTACATATGACGGTGATTACTTCATCCTTTAGGTATGTCACAGATTACACCGGCTCACAGTCACAAGAGTTTCAAAAAGGCGGGAAATTCTACAGGAATGACTCATTTCTGAAGCTGATTGCTCGGCAGGCAGACCACGTGATGGACATGTCATTTCATGACAGACTGAAGCTGGTTGTGCCCTAATAAAGAATCTGCCCATTATCGCCACGTCATGGACATAATCATTAAGCCACTGCTAATAAGGTTATAGTTGGCTGACAGTCAGTGTGCAAATCGGCAAGGATTCTCATGTGATCAACAGGCAGATTTGCTGTAAAGGGTAATTATTAGTTTTGAATGCATTGAGCTATTTCTTACGGCAAAGGAACTGCTGAGGTCTAGCGGACAGAAACTAGTAGGGCCTTCGCTGTGCCTATATAATCTGGAGTAAGCATGCTTACTGGCACGAATCAGTAGGGACTTCCGCATGGTTCACAGAAACGTTTGTTGAAAACGGTAAGTACTGGGCAAGACCCTGTTGAACTGTGGCTAATTATGAATTAGCTGCAAGCAAAGTGGCTTCAACCGTATAAACACGAGGGTAATCAACATTGGATGATAATCTACGGTAACTAGGGCAACCTCAGCCAGGCATTCTCGCATGATCCACGTGTAGACAAATGGCACATAATTATTAACACCGCATATTTCCAAAAGACATACGTTGAGGAGATCTGTAAACATAGGTGAATGTTTAACACGGATAATCTACATGAATTGCGCTAATTGCGCAAATCAGCAACGATCCATATATGATTGCCAGACAGAATTGTTGAAACCGATTAGCAGCATTGACATTATATTATTGTTATCTTTGGGCATGGAAGCCTCGACATGGAGGGTGAGATGGACGTCACCAACAATCGAGGAAAGAAAATATTAGGTGTCGCCGGTACAATACACATCATCGAAGACATTTCAATCACAAAGAAATTTGCTGAAAACGATTGCCTTTAGCCAAGACTGTGCTGACCTCTGATCATTCATTTAGCAAGTCGTCAACATAGACGCCTAAAGTGGAAACCGTAAGAGTATAAGCTTTATTATCTTTCGGCTCATGTGTATTATCTAGATCCAATCTCTAGAGCCTCTATACAAATCAGTAACTAAGGATTCTAATGAGGTTCACAAAAACATTTTTGAAAACGATTCTTAATATGAACGACAATTGCAAAGTCGGCCGAGACATGAACTCAAGACAAAGATGCCCCCCAAAACATATACAAGGTGCTAATTGTTGGGGCACATTTGATACAGTGATACCTCATTATAACGACACTCAGATATCCGACATATTTTTTATAGTAACACAAGTTTGGAATTTGAAAAGTTAATTTTGTTTGTTGTTTGATTCATTTATCTGACATATTCAGTTGCCTGGCACATTTCTAAGGGAATAGATGGTGTCATTATAAGGAGTTTTCACTGTATCTGGAACTTTTGTGCAACTCCGCAAGGATGCGATAGTCTGAACCAATCACTGAAGAAGGTTGTTTGCAAATGTTGGTCTAAAATGGGATGATAAAATGTTGGTTTATTCCCAGATTCCTGAACAACTGATTTAACTTTTAACATAGAAGTCAGGGAAAAAGTACTTCGGCATTGTGGCTTCCAGTCGATTTAATTTGTGAAATTATAGTAACAACAGATTTATTAGTCCAAAGGAGTGTTGAAAAAATATTGCATTGATCAAAGTGCTCAAGTGAAACAAACCATCACGGAAAAAATAACTAGGAAAATCATGAAATAATTTGTGTTATCCACCTGACAAGCATTTTATGATACATTGTAGATATCACTTGATGTGTGTTTTATGCTGTATAACCTCACATCACTTGACGTGTGTTTTTGGGCGTGTAACTCAAGGGTAACAGAAAGCAACAACCCAAATTGTTGTGTTAAAAATAATGTATTCTACATAACATATTCTAATACGTATAAATTTGAAGAAAGTTTATCCAGAACATATTTTCGGTATTTTTTTTTGGTCCATTTTTTGAAGCACATGTACCTTGATTTTTTAACCCCGACATCTGCGCGACAGTTTCGGCGAAGTGGCAGATGCAAGCGTCTGATATGGCAATAGTATACATATATCAGGGTATATTGAATCCACCGACCGCAAATGACAGTTTTTGTCTCTCGGCAACACAGTCACTCTCTTTCCCGACACTGACAGAAACCGGATCGCCCCTCGTCCCCGGTTGCAACTTATTCTGTCTGTCTGTCTCTCTCTCTCTCTCTCTCTCTCTCTCTCTCTCTCTCTCTCTCTCTCTCTCTCTCTCTCTCTCTCTCTCTCTCTATCTATCTATCTATCTATCTATCTATCTATCTATCTATCTATCTATCGCCAGCTAGCACAGATAGTTTTTCCCCCAACACAGTTGGCCTCCTTCCCGACACTGTCAGTGATGAGACTGTTCCCCCTCTCCATAACTTGTTTTATTGTTTATTTTCCCAGACCCTTCATCTCAATTTTTCCTCAAAGCAGTGAATTTGTCTTATTTATTCACGACATTTTGAGAAGAAGAGAAATTATAGAATTTCCTTTCTTTCCTGTCCAAAGTCAGCTCGAGACCCTTTCTCTTTAACACATCACCTGTCTGCTACTTGGGATTATCAATTTTTTCACACGTGGATGCATAGAATGAACAAAACCAGATCGATACAGTCTGACTCTGAGCGGGCTTTATTTGTCCCTATTATCAATAGAGCATGTATGTGCAAATATGAAAGGGTTAGAGAACTCGTTCTCAGCTGTCGACTGCTATTATCCTCTCCAGCATACCACATATTAATATCGTTACAGCACTGCTTAAATTTCCTTGCAGCTGCTGACTGCTTCGATATTATTGCCCTTTCAATGAAATACATCGTTATGTTTACTTCTCTGTCATGAAATAGCTTATTCCATGCAAGGACGTGCTATTTAGACTCCAAGTAGCACGTTCCAGTTGCATGCAACAGTTGTGCTAACCTACAGATAAATTTGACTTAATTTAAGTACGTGGTGTGTGTAACTAACTACTCATTCTTTCATGAACAGTGTGTTTGATAAAACAGCTGCACGGGCTTTCAGATAGATCGGACCCTTTTCTCCGTACGTGACAATCCGTACTCTCAACAAAAGGGTTGTTGCTTACAACATCTGCTATTTACTATATTTTCAATCTCCTGTTTTTTCACCTGTACATCCAGACTCCACATGTGCAACTTTATCGCTTGCCAATAATTTTTGTCCCCATTTGTTTTATGTGTACAATAATAACAACAACAACCCACTGGCCTAAAAATGTGCTGTTCAGTAGCAGTTTCTAAGGAAGGGAAAAATGAATCACAATGGTAATAGTAGTATAGTGTAAGTACATTGAGTCCTGGGCTCGCCCCTCCCGTCCCCACTAACGTCGGTTATTTCACGCCATACGGGACGAGCGTTGAAAGCTATTTGTATCTACAAGTTGATTTTAAAAGTTTCTTTTGTCTTACATGTAGATTTATCTACCACAATTTATATTGTAATGAGGTATTATTAATATTTATTTCATGTGTGGTCACCGTACGAATGGTCTCGTGTTAAATAGTTGCTCTTTTCTTCCTGCGCTTTTCCGCGTCGAATCTTGCATCTGTGTAAAGCATTACATGGTTTTTATCAGTGCGGTTTAACAGGTGCTCGCAATCTACTTTAATGTCTGGTTTGAACAGAATCGTGAAGTAACACTCGCACAAACTTACCTTGCATGAATCTCACCCAATCTGGAAATGGAACACGATTTGCACTCCATTCAGAGTCAAAATCATCAGTTCGCAAATGTTCATAAACGAAAGAAAACGTCTTGTTTTGACGATAAGAGGTTTCGATAAGAGGTTTCTTTTACCTGATAGGATCAGCACTCTACCCATAGGTCATAAAAGTTGTCGGTCATCATTGTCGATTTCAATGGGTTTCAATAGGTAGTACTCAAATTTAGGCATGCTAATGAGGAATTTCAGAATAAAGTTATTTTATAATACGGTTAACCAACTAATAATATGGTTAACTCACTTATCAAGGGAAAAGAAAATTTCAATCTTTGAATTGAGACAAGGATTTTCTTAATCCTTGAAGTGAATGTCTGACAAGAGAAATAATAGCACGCCCTGTACTTTTTTTCCTGCGTATGGAAAGCATGTTGGGAAAAAAAGCTTACTTTTTTTCTCAGTTCCATGTTCCAGTAAAATTCGGGAGATATATTTGAAATGCATGGTTCATTTTTTTTTTAAATGCTTTGTTATAAACAAAAGAGGAAACAAACCCCACATATTTGGATGATTTGTTTTATTTACTCCCATAAAATACAAAGTTTATTTTAAGAGAAAAAGCGGTTTCTCCATTCCAAGAATTAACGTGTCTTGCGTTAAAAAGAGGTAAAACAAAAACCACACATTTTTCAATTTCGACCTTTTCTAACTAAACATATTCACACAACATATAAATATTGGCACTTCTCCTGAAGAGAGAGGGAAAATACACGCTCTTATTACTATATCCATTGAGACATCTACAAGCTACAAGTGAGATATAATATTAATAATCACACAAAATACAGACTTAATTATAAGAGAAAATGCGGTTTGTCCGTTCCAGGGCATTTTTTTCCAGCAAAGTCTCTTGTGTCAAAAGGAGATTTAAAAAACCCATCACATTTGTTATTTAACCACGACCTTTTCTAACTGAACATATTTAAACAACACATAAATTTTGGTAAACTTCTATTGAAGGCAAAGAGAAAAAATATGCATTGTTATAACAATATTCAATAACACATCTACAAATGAAATATAATGATATCTCTCGGTGAATTAGTTTTGCTTGCTGAGCATAATTTCATGATAAGCATAATCATTTACCTTAAAAAAAAACCCCACACATCTTTATATTGTATCAAACTACACACACCTGTGATATCAAATTGCACACCTAAAAGTGAGAGAGACACATTGTGTTAAGTTATAGAATATTTAGTTTCCTCTTTTCCCTAAAGATATTGAGCCCACTGTCTGTTCCATTGGCAATACTATAAAGTATCTTCGTGAACTCCACAGTCAGGATCCTCTTACCAACTGGCACAGGAGCCAAATGATGGAATAGGACCAACCATGACAAAGAAGATGAAGAAGAAAAAGAACAGGAAGCTTAATTTATGATAACATTAAACTTTAGGCAATACTCTATTATAGCAAGAAAAACATAATACAGTTTGGTTATGTCGGCATTGATCTCTTACACGAGAAGAAGAGGAAGACTTTCGGCAATGCTCTATTATAGCAAGAAAAACATAATGCAGTTTGGTTATGTCGGCATTGATGTCTTACACGAGATGAAGAAGAAGAAGAAGAAGAAGAAGAAGAAGAAGAAGAAGAAGAAGAAGAAGAAGAAGAAGAAGAAGAAGAAGAAGAAGAAGAAGAAGAAGAAGAAGAAGAAGAAGAAGAAGAAGAAGAAGAAGAAGAAGAAGAAATACATAACAATGACAGAAAAAATGCGGTGTCCTTATGCCAGCATTAATCTCCTTTTGTTTGGTTGTTTTTTGACCTTTTGCTTTTGTTTTTTCTTTCCTGGTCAGGAATCCGTTACATCACTCCGCTGCATTTACCTAAGCCCTGCGAACCATGAACAGTTTCATTCAGGCAAGATCTAGATGTTTCGATGAGTGCTGTCGGTTGGTATATCCATTCAAATATTTGTTGTCCAATACGCGACTTTGCAGGTAGATTAATATCAAAGTTGCTCAAGTTTTTAAGAACCACTCGTATATATCCTCTATAATCTGGATCGATCACGCCACCTAAAACAGCTAGATACTATGTAAAGCATAACCCAGAGCGAGACGCTGTTCGACCATAACAGCCCTCTGGAAACAGAACGGCGATACCAGTATCCGCTATCGCATTTCCCCATGGTCGAAGATGGATGCCAGTCAGGCTGTGCAAGTCAAAACCCGCTGCTGCTGGACTTCCTCGACGAGGCATGGTTGCTTTATTTTGAGTTTTTACGAAATAAATGGCTGCATCTCTATTTTGTCCATCGATAATGGTACTTTCCACACTCAACATGGCTTAAACAGAGTTGAAACTTGCCTCGTCAACACACCAGCGTCATAGACTGTTTCTTCAGTGTCAAATTCTTCATTAATGATCTGGGAAAAGTAACCTTGTAGCCTCCTATTGTTATATATGAAATTAGGTCCTAGGAGTCGCAAAATTTCATATTTGAAAGGAGGTAGACCGTCAGAGTCAAAATATTCGTTTCTTGATTGGTCACAAAAAACAGCAACCCAATGTGACCCGGGTAAATGACTCGGATCCAGATTAATTACGTAACCTTTTCCAGATGCAGCTGTAAACCGGCATACAGCTGGGACTCTGTCCGAAGGGAAGAGCCCTTGAAATATTTCACTCCTCATTCTATGGCTTTTTAAAGATTTACTGATCTCTCCATTGTCCATTTTAGTTTAGTCGGAGCCTCCAGCATAATAGATGTTCCTGTCTCTATCAATCTCCAACACACTGTCATATAAAATGTAACAAACTAATGTCACACTTTCTGGAAGTGGCTCAGACAGCTTAATGTTAAGACTGAGTTTACCTTCTCTCAGGAGTTGAAAATGGCTTCCTGGGTCTTGGTCTGGTGTTAAATCAAACTCATAAAGTGTGGACCCTTTTGGATAATCGATGAGAGGATGGATGCCGATATCAGAGCTGCGAAATAATGTAAAGTTGTGATTTTTAAAATCCAGTTCTATCGACTCAAACGGTGTTGCCACACCATTTCCCCGTAAAACCAGTTCTGTCATATTTAAATATTTAAATGTGAAAGGCGAGGAGTTTAAGGAACCGTGAAATGCAGCACTACTCACCAATCCAACTATAACTTTTCTCGGAAGTATTCCTGTCACTAAATTATTTTCTGACAAGTCTTGGCGACCCGAGCCCCGAGTAAAAAATTTCATGTCCACCCTTGGTGCAGTGTATTTTAAATGTCGCATCTGCAATGCTTTCTCGGGAGCAAGTCTTACTGCTGAGCTAACTTTTTCTTGTCGAACATAGAGAACTGCACAGTCAATTGAAATCATATATTGAAAGTCTTCCTTCTTAGACATCAGAGAAAATGTTGGATCTTCCCGATGAAATCTGATTCATATTTCGCAATTATTAGGTAAAAGCTTTTCTTGCATAAAGATTTCACTGTGAATTCTGCCCAGGCAGTCGAAAGGCTTTCCGTTCTTGGTCAGATCAAATCTTGTTTGAGCTCCCTTGTTATCACATTTACCCATCTCCAGTTTCTCGAATGCCTCTCCATCAAATTAATTTCTGTCTAGTGCCCACAATCCCATACGTAATTGACTCTTCTTTGCTTCCAAACCATAACTCAACAATGCCTCCAGATAAGCTCTGTATGCATACATGTTATCGTTACCACCAACGAGTTTGTTATTGACATAGGTTTCTACATTTTTAAACCTAGTAGCGTGAAAATAATTAACAGGAAGTACAACCGCAGCATCATTTGCTGCTCCTGTGGCATCTTGTTGCGGGACAACTCTTCCCAACAAATCTAAAATCCTACTCTTGGTGTACAAGAATGAGCTGGAGAGATCGATATATTCCTCATCTCCCGATCTAATCAAAAATTCTATCGGCCCTCCTTGGTCGAGAGAAGTTGTAGGATAATAGCGGACAAAACTCCCTTTCTCAACACTAGTTTGGGTAGGTAAAATGTCAAAAAGTTCGAGCTCAGATTTTGCACACTTGCAACTTTCACCATCAACTAATGACATTTTTCTTTCTTCTTTTGTTTACAAAACCCAGCCCTTCCTTCAAACAAAGATATCTGATTTCCTTCTAGTTTTTTTTGCCTTTGTCTTTTTACACTTTTACGAATTTGTTTCTTAATAGAGGTTGAGGTGGGAGCTTCCTCCGCATCATCATCATGAAGAATCTCAACCAAGTTTCTTTTCAGTGTTTGTCGACCTCGTGCCTTAATTGATTGACCAAAACTCTTTTTGTCTAAAACATCACCCAAGACTTGGGCACCAGTTTTTACAGCTTCCCTCCCTGCCCCCTTGAGCAAGGGCACGGCAGTCCGTTTGAGGAAGGGCACCGCTGTTTTGACTAAACTAGACAGTATATTTCCTAACCCGTAACCATCTTGTCTTAATCTACCTTAGAAATATGGTGAACCACCGGCACCCTTCTGTCCAGCATAATGATTCAGATACAATTTTGCATTGCATTTGTATGGTACATTCATATTAACATGTTGGTTTGCCTTTGGCGTTTAAAATGAAGTTTCACAATAAGTCTGCCATATTCAAACTTCAGCGGTTGACCTTGATCATCACAGGCAGTTAATCGAATGGGGTTAATGGTATGTGTTGCCACCCTATTATAATACAAATTTTGGAAGGTCTTGTAAACGTTGTTACCAAATTTGCTATCTATGGTAATAATTCTCAAAAGTGGCACATAAGTGTTTCCGACTAGAGTTTCCTTCAAGATGTTAGAGTAGATATAAATTTGTTGAGTACCAGCATCTAAATTGACAACCTTGGGTGCAGAAAACAGCTTGGTTTTACCATTTGATTTATTTTCGAAATGTTTAATGTCAAATCCCAATCGTTCAGCTACATGTCTCTTGAAATGCAAAGACTCATTTTGGTTCAGCAATATACTCAAACGACCCGTGGCTTGGTCGTAGTCCATTTGACCTCCAAACCCCCAACTTGCCAACTGCCTATTCACTTCAATTGCCGCATCTTCTGGTTTGTAATAACCTGGTTTGAAAGAAGTCTGAAACTTTTCCGTTGTTTCTGTACCATTCGGATCTTTTTTTACAAATTCGAAATGGTAGTCGTTTCCTTGACCATGAATGTTATGCCAAGAAGGTGTAAAATGGCATTCCACTATGGCACAAACCCAAATACCTTTTCCACGAAGTTTCAATGGCACAGGCAAAGGAGTGGAATAATCGCTGATTTTATTCTGAGGAAATTCATCCGTGATTTTATTGCTTGGCAACACAATATAAAAGTCGTTTGATACTTCCATTATAATTTAGGAGAGCGATGTCCAACTCGGTTGTTTGCGCCTTTGTGGATTCCTTTTTGGAAGTTTAATCCAAGACTGTGGCACCCCGATACTGTCTAATGCTCTTAGAAACAAATCCCCTGATATTGGAATGTCAACATCACTAGAAATAATTTTTGTATTCATAGCAAATCTCATTAGATCTATAATGTTTGATTCAGGATACGTTACCCCCTGAATGATGACTTCCATGTTTTTGTTCCATGTTACCATATCACTGTTCTAATATTTTTCTTAAAATGCTACTAACTAACGGTCGGTCTTTTATGCTGAATAACTGAACAATTGATGAAATGTCATTCTGCTTTTGGGTAACATCATTTACTGTTTTGGCTTGTTTAACAATCACAGGCTTTTTCTTTCTATCAAAATACAACCGCCGGTGTTGATTATACAGTTTAATTTTTATATCATCAGACTTCAAAGTGTCATCAAAAAGACATTTGCTAGCTCTAACTTTACCGTCGTCAGCATCATCGTCTTTAGCTGTCAGTCTATTGTTCATTGCTAGATCAACGTTTTCAAATACTCCAGCAGCACTTTCGAAATTACATTTTTCAAACATAGATAGAGGTATGATACTTGATTCCGAAAAGTCAGCCATTGTTTGAAATTATGCTCGTCCAGATCCCAAACAAACCACCCAGGGCAGTAAGAGCCAGTGGTAATAAGGCAGCTAAAAACCCACGTTGTTGGTTTAGCAGTTTTTTCTTTCTCTAGATAGAACTTTTATCACAAAGGTTTTTTTCAGGACATTTTTGTACTTTTCCAAACGTTTCAGTTGCGTCTTTGTCAGACGGACATTTCCTTTAAGTACATTCAGCATGATTTCTGCTAATGCTTTCACTTCATGTTTGTCTGCGATTTCAATCAACGCATTACGTCTTTTCTTGTTCTTCCGACTCTTTGCTAATAAAGATAAAAAATCTCTCCGTTTCAGAACACTCTGTCGTGTCATGATTGAATTATGTAATTCTCTTTTATTTAGTATGTCATCATAAATTTTGTTATCACAGGAAAGAATTCTGTTTCAATTCAAGTGAAAGCACCGCTGGACGGGTCCAAAGGTATCGGACCTGTATCTGGCCTTGTCTGGTGTGTTCAGCTTTCCATCCAATAAGACATATCTATATTTTCCAAGGATATAAAAAAAGGATATAACCGTTTGATCCAAAGGACTCCTAAAGAGACAGATATAATGACAAGATCTTAGACAATTGATCCTTTCTTTACCTGCAGAAAATAAATTTTGCAGCACCAGACAAATACTTAAGTTTTCATGATGGCTACGTTTTGTGAAAATATCAGCAAATTGTTTATCTTGTGAAGCTTCGCACTGCAAGTCTTCTATTATAAATAGATCCGCTTTATCATTTTCTATAAGAGTGTCGTAACTGTCTGGTAAACTGTGAACGATCGACAATGTACTTTTTAGGCTGTCTCGCAATTGATCAAAAGGGGAATCCTCTGTGCCTACAAAAATTACTATGTAATCAAAAACAGTGTCGATTAAACGTTGGGCATGTCTCAATAGATTTAAACAGAATGTTGACTTGCCTGCTTGACTTTGACCCGCGAGAACGAGAGCAAATTGATGCTTCAGTCGAGCATCAAAAAGAGGGAATGATTCATTTGTCATTTGTACGCGCTATTAAATTCAATTCTTGGTCATAAAAGCTGCTTCGCAGTACAACACCATTTGAATCTCTGAGAACGTAAGTAGCTGGATTCGTGGACAGCCGATCAGTCACAAAGAAAATTTCTTTACTCCATCCAGGTTATTATCCTCTTGCAAATGTAGTTTTGTACTTCGAAATTCTCACAGGATCATTAATTTTAAATCTGAATTTCCCAGTGCGTGACCTCAAATATTTTCCATATTGATATTCAGATATTTCCTTTTCATTCTTTTTTGTCACGTTTATTGGCGCAACACCAATTGCCCTATGTTTTCGCTTATTGTAACCCTCTACTAGATCTTGGAGCACGTCTATGTAGCGTAAAGTTTGATTGGCTGAAAAATACCTAAACATCCTATCACGTAGACTTCGGTTAAAGCGCTCAACGATGGCCGCTTTTGGATCTTGGTGCGTTGTATAATGAATTATACGTTTCTTGCGGAAATATTGTTCAAGATTTTTGTTTAAAAACTTCTTACCAGCATCAGTTTGGCACTTAAGGGGAGGCTTACATTTTGTAAAGATTCGTTTAAATGCAGTCACTAGGGAAACTCCTGTTTTGATCTTTAAGGGTTCTACGCGTGCAAATTGTGAAAATATGTCTATGGTTGTCAGCAAATATTTAATTTGCTTATTTTCTTTTGCCATTTGAGAGACAATGACTAAGTCGCATTGCCAAATTTTATTTATACCGGAACTTATACTCTTCCTCCTTTCGAATTTCCGAACAACTTTTTTGTGAAGTGTATACGCGTCCTGTGCCCTTAACCAATTTTCCACATGTTTTTTCTTGACATCCTGTCTTCTAGATTCCTTTTTGGCAGCTTGAAAAAGTAAAAGGACAGAGCCAAAACTTGCTGGATGACTAGGATCAAAATACATTCTTTTCAGAAGCCTGTCAATTCGACGAGAAACTGTTCCTCTCTGATTTACCATGAATAATATAATGAAATTGGCTCAGGTATTTCAGTGGCTACCACTTGGTTCATGCTGTGGGGGTTTTTTTTTTTGGTTTTTTTGTTATTTTTTTTTTTTTGTTTTTGTTTTTTTTTTTTTTTGAAAGAAAAAGACCCTAACAAATACTCATACATATCATTTTTACTTCCAAGGGACCACAACGGGTATGAAGCCCATTATCGGTTCTTGTTGACCAGCTTGTTCTTTGTGTTCTTTACACCATTTGTCTACTAAAGTACAGATTTTGGTTTGTAAAAGGACCTTTTCCTTATCTCTCCGTCTCAGCTGTTTCCTTTGGTCGCCTGCGCTTTTTTACCGTTAGTGGTTTTTTTTTAGGTTCACCATTCTTATCTATTATTGCATGTTTGGCCTTCTTTGGTACCGATTCTTCGTGGTCGTTAGTTTATGTGTTGTCAGATAAAGCAACCGTTTTCCTGCTGTTAGTTGAAACAGACTTGTCAGATAGTTCACTATCGCTGTCGGTAAGATCAACTATGTCCTCGTCTTCTGTCTGATAGCCGACAGATGCTTGATTGAAGGAAGCCATTCTTGCGACAGATGGTAGGCTGAAGGTAGACATTCTTTTGGTTTCCGTTTTACTACCTAGAGCTGCACTACCCTGACTGGAATCTTCGGGCTGATCACAGCTCCTTTCCTTCGAATACTTTGTTTGACAAGCATTACATCTGTCTATAGACAAGCTGAAATATTTTTTTGTCTGGGAAGGGTCTATGACATCTTTTGCATTCTTGAAAGCAGGTTTTCTTGCATAATTTTCAATAAGGTTTTCCTTTCACTAATTTCCCAGCCACTTTTCGGCACCAACAACAACATGCAGCATTCATTTTTTTAGGATTGAAAAAGTAAAACGCCTATGCTTTTTTGAGTACTCTGGGATTACATAATTTTTGCTGAATGAATAAGAACACGGTTTTTATCACCCATCAGTTACCAAGGAATCGTTGAAACTTTTGAAAAATAAAATAGATAAATAAAATAATAAATAAATAAATAAATAAATAAATAAATAAATAAATAAATAAATAAATAAATAAATAGACATAAATGAATGAATGAATGAATGAATGAATGAACGAACGAACGAACGAACAAATAAATAAATAAATAAATAAATAATATATAAAAAGTTTCGCAGGTTCCAGTCTCGTTCAAGGAATGGTAGATGTTACCATGTCTGGACTCAACGAGTTCGATCTTTTTTGTTGATGTTCTCCAAAAGTGCCATTTTGAACTCCATGTTCAACTATGGGGGAGTCTGTATCGATATCGTAATGCTCATTCGCAAAATCAGCTTGACTTATAGCAGTCAAAATGTTTGAGATGGAGACAAGCAAGTAATGAAATTCCTTTTCATTCAACCATATCCCTCTGACGGCGTCTTTCTTGCTTACAAAGAGCCGAATATCAATCCGCAATTCACCTTTGTATCAGCAAACCACCAATCTTTTGTATTTACAGTGGTGAAAATATCGAACAAATGCACAAGCCCCTCCGTTTACTGGAGATGATTTGATATTGGACCAGTTTGTTGAAATCACAGACCTGTTTCTCATCTTATCAATATAAGCATTCAATAAATTGTTTGATAAGTAAGCAGACTTATTTACTGCTTTGTTTTCACTCAAAGTTTTGTTGGATTTCGATAAAGCTTGAATATCAAAGATGGTAACAATAAACAGCAATAATCCCATTGGAGCACCAATAAGGGGTCTACATCTTTTTGTAAGGTGGTTTTTTTTTATATCTTGCTGCATTCGAAAAGGACTAAAATAATGTTACGTCTCTGTCAATGGTAACTCACTGTGTTCACTTTTCGTTACGTCTGTGTTCCTGTAGACTCCATGATTATGAGTCGAGTCATTTTGACAGAATTTTCCGATTAATGTCAGTGGGATATGGGAAGGTGAAAAACTGCTGCTCCGAACAAGCTGAGATTAACAGTCTACACGTATCTGGGAAAACAATTCCATCAAAATTACTATTTAAGAATTGTATTAAAGTGGACGAGAGTCTTTCAAGGTCATTATCCATCGATCTAAATACAGATCGTGGACCATTTTTCTGGCGAAATTCCTGCAAAATTCAAAGTAATTTTTCTCAAGAGTCTTGAGATAGGAGAATGAACACATGCATTCTCCTGGACGTGCTCTTTTAAGCATTCGTTCATAACATAAATCAACAGGTGTGTTTAGGAAAAAAAATTAGGATGAAAAGTCAAAGGCGTCGTTTCACATTCATCTCTTAGATAATCATAAGCAAAATCTTTTATTACGTTTTCATGGAAGAGAGTCTTACACGTAAAGAGGCCAATGACCTTTTAGACAAGATTGCTTTGGAAGCATTTAATCGTTCCAGTTCTGATTGATAATGTAGTTTGAATACTTTTGTAACATGAATTTGTGATAAGCCTGCATTTTGCAGTGGATTCTGATATAGTAAACTCAAGGGATCATCTTCTTTATATTTTGAAAATTGATCCACTGGTTCTAGAATCGTTCCAACATCGGTTGTTTCTTTTGGTTTTGAAATAAAGTTTGATAATAATTTATTCTTTCCAGAGGCTATGTTTCCTTCAACTGAATAATAATGACCCATTGCAAGAGAAAAAAATGATACTATTTTCCAAATGAATAGCACTGTTGTTTTTTTAAGGAAATTAAATTAGTTTTGTACACAGATCAGTTTTATATATACATACGCACTCACAGTTTATCCATCATCATCATCATCATCATCATCATCATCATCATCATCATCATCATCATCCATAGACTCTTCGGCATCGTCTTCCTCTTCACTGGATTCAGAATGATGATCAAGTGGATTTTTTGTTCACCTTCCCTTTTTGTGACAGAAGCTGTTTTTTTCGCATTCACTCACAGCATTACTTATCTTATTAATGTTTTTCATAAACTGGACAAAATCCGTTTTGGAGAAAGTGACAGACTAGTCCTTTAACACATCATTGACATGGATGGAAGGTTTTTGCTTGAAGCAATTCACTGTTACTCTCAATTGTCCAACCTTGAACGTTTGGTTAAAACTGATTCCTTTTTTCGGCATGTGGAAATGGGCTGTCGGTAGTGTCGCAGAAAGTAGTTAACATGAACTGATCTCAAGGAGATAGCTTCCTTTTCTTAGATGGAGGAGGAAGATTTTCCGTTGATGACCGACAACTTTTATGACCTATGGGTAGAGTGCTGATCCGTTCAGGTAAAAGAAACCTCTAATCATCAAAACAAGACAACGTTTTCTTTCGTTTATGAACAGTTGCCAACTGATGATTTTTACTCTGAATGGAGTGGAAATCGTGTTCCATTTCCAGATTACCAAACAAAGCATTAACATAGTCCTGGTGACTGATTTGATCTGATGTTGTCTTTTTCACTCCTTTCGCACTTTGAGTTGCGGCCATTATATATGTGTAGAATGAGTACATTTTAGATTCGAGTCCACAGAATTCTAACAATGGTTCCCCACCAGTTTCATCTTTAAAGCAGCCAGTTTTTTTTGGGGGGGGGGGGTGTTTGTGGTGGTATAGAGAAAATGACCTGTCGGATAATTGGAGAAATCAAAGATATCCGTATGATCTGCTAGGTCTGCGTATAGATCAGGAGTGGAAATTTGATAGGTAGGGGAGTCGGTGTCGGTATGTTATAACATTGCATGATCTCCGTATTTCCGCATAATGAAATAACAATGAAAATCAAACATGAAGGTCTTACTAATTTCTAGGATACAGACACCAACATAAATAGGTCGATTGCTCTAGTCATTTGAACTCCCACTTATTGTTTATGATTTTGAATGAGTGAAAGGTTTGTTTCGAGCATAATGGTTAGAAGGTATCGTTTTTGCTGACCAATTTACGTTAGTCTGATGTTTACTGTTCTGAAGAGTTTTACCATATATCGCGTTTGTCAAATCCTTGAAGAACTGTATTTCAAACAAATTTTTTGCTGATTTTCGTTTTGCCGCATTAAACTCTACAAATGGTTTCATCCATGGTTTTTGTGCAAATGATACAGCTCGTCGAATCAGTTCTAGTTCCATGCCCAATTTGAGATATAATTTGAAATTCCTGTAATGGAGTATGTACGATTTTTTTTATCGTACAAGTTTGGTATTAACTTTAACGTCTTTGTGCTCAGCCGCAATTTTAAGTCTCGACATATGCTTTCGGATGTCAGAGACAATTCTTCCCAGCTCACCATTATTTTATCCGGAGCTAAAGGATAATCTTGATGAGCAGTATCATCATGTAAGTGCTCCGGATATTTCAAATTGACCTCCAACAGATACCCAATATCACTTTCATCGGGGATTTCCATGACAGTTAAAACTTTCATTTCCTCTGAACTTAACCAGTGAAACTGAGCATATGGTAGACTCTCCAACATGGTCCTCCCATAAAGGCAGGTACAGTCAAATTCCATAATATATCTCGTGGGGACACTTTCATCATAATCTGGATTATAGATGTTATTGGCCACTGCCCATTTCTTGCTAATGACAGATATACCACCCCGGATAGCATTTTCGAAAAAGTTGTACATATCTATATCTGTTATCAATTCAGACTTCACTTTTGTCAGTTTCAAACACGCATCAAATGCTAACTGCGTTGCAGACAAATAAAGTGCTGGGTCCAAAGAGTAATATTCTAAAGATATTTTCCGGAAATTTTCAAAACAATCGGCTAACAATAGGACATCAGATGTGAGATATACGTCGTGATATGCACCAAGATTCTGACAATTGAAAGCTTGCCAAACGCGACGCGCGTGAACGTAGTCTTTTGCTGAAATGTGCTCATTTTTCAAATGGTTGAAAATTGTTTCGGCAGGTGGTAGAGAAGGTAGTTCAAACTTATCAATGGAATCTAAATATTCGTAACAGAATACACCTTTCCTCAAAAGTAAATCCAATTGGTTTTTGGTTTTGTATGTATTTCTTTGTAAAAACAAGAGACTCCCGACCTTTACTGAACAAATTTGAGATTAAATTTTCCAGACTTGCGGGAAGGAATTGTAAACTGTCAACGAACTTGAAATTCCCGATTTCAATACTTAAATATCGTTCAGTATTTCTAGGAATAACTTTTATTTGATGTTCCTCTGCTACTTTGTGCAATTCCTTCACAAGGAAGTGCATGTCATATTTTTCGGAATTATGAAGGACTACAGGAATCCTAAAATGATTAAGACTCGCATGAGTCAAATTGCATTTGGAACACAAAGCGGAATGATATTCTCCCGTTATGTGACAGTGATTTCTTACTTTTGTCAAGTTGTCATTAAACATTTTTTGAGAAAGTGTACAATGAGTTTGTGCTCTGAACATGATTTTGCTCTTTGTATCCCATTTCATTGGTCTTACATTGTTCAAAATATGAAATATTTTCCCTTCTTCTTGCTTTAAATATTCGAAATATTTCAAAACCGGACTCGAACCTCTGTACAAATACGGAGAGGTAGTGGGCTTCCTCTCAACTGAACAGACCCATAATCTGCAAACATTAACGGGTTTGTGTTTTCTAATTGTAGTTGTTTTCCCTTGAAAAGAAAGGCTTTAAACTTAGGGCATCAAAGTCTGTATATATAACGAATGGACATTTGTTTAGCAAAATTTTCAAATTGCATGTAGGTATTTTCTTTTGGCATTTCATAGCGCTGGCCATCTTTTGCACAATACTCGTATTGCGTTTTGAATCTTGCATCGGATCTGAACTTTGCAAGACTAAAAATTGCAAATATGCCGTTTGTATTTTTTCTGCGGTTAAAATCAAATGAAAGGTTTTTCACCAGATAATAGTGTTCTCTGTGCAGAATCAAATTTACATGATGCTTTATATTTCTGTATTCTGTGACTAAAGCAGGCACTACTATCTTACCATCAAATCTATACACATTAACAGAGATGTCATTAAGTTTTTCAAACTGTTTGACATCTTTCGAACAGACTGAAAATTTGAAACCATCCAAATTGAGCTTAGCTACATGTGCATAATAATTTGTACAACACGAAGGATGATTATCTGCAGGATAGATACTGGCTAAAATGGAAAAGATGAAACATCGATCACCAGACGAATCGACAGACAAACAAGCCTATTCAGTGAATATACTTTTTGGTAACTTTTTCCCTTTGCATCCCCCAGTAAACAGTATAGTTTTAGCACATTTTAATCGTAATTCGACTATTTTTCTTTGATATCCAACCTGAACCTTGTTCAATAAATCCATCATAAAATCCCAAGATCTCTCTTATTGCCTTGTTTGCAATGGATCTTACATTATGTGATGAATAAACCTGATGATTACGAGACGGAAACCATGGTTCTATTTCTATGTAATTTTGAGTAACTAGAGAATATTTTCCCAACTTGACGCGAATAGTCAGCTGGAATTTGACAGAATGTGTCTTTTTAAAGGTTTTCTTGACGTGAGTTAAAACACGGGAGAGTTGTTTTGAGAGGAAGAGATCAAGATCGGTCCCTTCTCCCTTTTTTGGTTTCATAACACGTTCGTGACAAACCGTTTGAAAGGCACTTCGTGACATTTTCAAGTTTTTAAACAACAAAGAAATAATAATAATAATAATAATAATAATAATAATAATAATAATAATAATAATAATAATAATAATAATAATAATAATAATAATAATAATAATAATAATAATAATAATAATAATAATAATAATAATTTAAAAAGAGAAATTTACATTCTGCTAGTGACAGAGTTTGACCTTGGGAAACTCAAGCAAGAATCCACTCGCAAATGACCTTGAAAACCAGACCATAACTCCGGTTGCAAATGACCTTGTGTGAGCCAACCACCAATCCTGTTGCAAGTGTCTGTATTTTATTACGTTATATTTTTATTTTAAAACGTTTTTTATATTACACCCTAATTCTATTTTAAAAAAAAAAAAAACACCATTGAATTTGTCCAATGAGACAAAGTATCATGTCTTTACACTTATAATTTAAAGTTTGTAAGTATATTTTTGGTGCACGTGTCTCAAATTTGCTCTTCTACGAGCATCGTGTCTGAGCCAAAGTGAGTAAATTCCGGAGCCACCATAGTGCCATTTTCCAGATATAAAGCTTGTCTGACAAACAGAACACTGGACACAAATTTTGGAAGAGGTAAGCCAACGCTTGAAGCAGTATGCATGTCCTATTTGGTGGCAACACGGGGCAAAGTTAATTTCTGGCATATGTCCTCGATTTCTAGGAATAGCCTCTTTACAAATGATGCAAGAAGGAAAAGGTGCTAAACCTTTCCAAAAATTTTGTTGTCGCCTTTTATAATTTGGAATCATCCATTTTAACGGATTGATGGGATATGATTGTTTACCATCCAGAATAGTAAGAACTTTCTCGGAAGTAACACCTGGCATAAAGCTTGACACTAGGTCAGCCAACCTTTTGACCCATGGGGAGTAAAGCACAAATTCCTCACAAAAGTATTTTAGAAGCTCGGGAATTCTGTCAACGTCATCAACGACTTGTGACAAGAAAAAGTCCATGAACGACTCACTTTGGATAAACGCTATTATTCTTAATAGTGAAAAATCTGATATGTTTATTATTCTAGGTACATTTCTCGTTAATGAATATCTGAGTGCAGCGAAGGAATCTTCACTCTTAACCTCGGGTATTTGAGGAAATTTAATCTCCACTACGTCCTTTTCACCCAACTTGTGAAAATTACTCATCGACTGATAATAATCAGACTGACTGCATAGAGTACTAAATTCTGACCTCGTTAAAATCATGGTTCAAGAAAATCACTTACCTTTGTACTGCAAACAGAAAAAAGATATGAATGCAACACTTGCCATTAAATATAAGCTATGAAAGCGTAACCAAACGAAATTGGTAAATTAAAGAAAGGTGATGATATTTAATTTACTTCTTTTCTTTTGATTTGTCTCCCAACAGACTTCTTAGATTGCATTGCGGGAGCCCTAGACAATGCTTTGGACAATGTGTGCAATCTCGTCCAGGTGCATATAAATTGGCATCAATTTTTGCCAACCAAGACTGTTGGATCTGCAATAGTTCTAAATTTTTTTTCTCACTTCCAAAGCAGCTCAGTTTGTTCAGAAATTTTTTCTTGAACAAGAGCGGCTGGGTTGTGACCATCGGTTCTTTCAATTTTTATGTCTTCGTCATCGTTATCTGCACTATCACTATCACTGAGCTCACTCAAACTCAGATCTTTTACCAGAGCATCGTCTAATTTCAAAGGAGAGTCAAAACTTTCTGGCATATCTATTGGAAAATCACTCGCAATGGTATTCGTAACGGGAGTGTTTATCTTCATGCGTTTGTTCGAAGACAGACATTTACACTCGTATTTTGACCTTAACTGTTTGTTTTACTGTGTTTAGATGAAGATTAATTCACTTTCTTATTTTGTTTAATTAATTTTTCCTTTCTTTGCGTATTCATTACCTTTTCATGGTCTTTGAAGGTACCATCCTGCTCTAGTTTAAACACAAAAAGCACCCGCTTAGTGTTTTCATCAGTTCCAAAATTAAGGCCGTTAGGTATACCATCGATAACTAACTTGATCCCAATGAATGCAATTTTATTTGCAATGAACTCCATTACTTTAGATAAAGCAACTATATTTATACTATTGTCACTTTTTCCCAGCTTTCTATACTCTGGACAGTTTAGCTTTATAAAGCAGATAATTTCTTTCTGTATTATTTTGTAATAGTCACTGGAAGGAATTTTATGGAAAAGATCTACCAGGCACTTTTTGTTTATTTTCATCTAACAGTCGTAGTCAGAACAATGATTATATTCATTGATTATGAATTAGATAATCAGATCAAGGATGATAGATATACTCATTGTTAAATCGATTCTGTTACACACTTCCAATAATCTATATTGTTCAAATCAGAAACAAAATTATTGTATAGTGCTCTTGTGCCGCTATCTTTAGAACCCTTTTTCCGTTTTCTAGTCTGATAAACTGAAACGCAAAACTCTCTTCACTGGATATATCCCTCCTAACCTTTACAGAACATCCTTCCTGTTGATAAATTTCAAACTGATCAAAATATTTCCACAGCAAGTTTCTACAAACAGATTGTAATAAATTATGGCTGCGTGCTATGACAGAACCCGAGCTCTGAATATTATTTACACTGTATTCTATTTTATTCAAGTTATAAGCAAATCTGTTCAATGTCTTTGCAAGCTTTTTTAATACTGTTGGGACATTTTTTAAGCTTTCTGATATGAAGTGGCTCAAGTATAGACTGAATATCCCTTTTCTTGTTAGACTAAATTTATTTCCAAATAAGAAGAAATCAAAATGCAATGCTCGGAGATCACAGGTTGTTTGTGATATAATACATTTACCACAATGTATTATGTTTTTTCCCAGAGAAAAATGCAATCCATTTCAGAGATCACAGTTACTTTATGATGCAGTATTACGACAAAAACTAAAGGTCTGTTTTCCCTGCATGCGATGTAGGATAATTATGAATCAGCCGCTCAAAAAAAGGAATGATAATGTCCTAAGCACATTAACACAAGTAACGGTATCCTTTGTGTAGCAGTGCAATTTCCCCATCCCCAAACATAATCATCAACGGGTTAAGTGGACTGCTTATAGTAGAATCCAATAAACATTGGCCTCCGAAGCAGAAATTTAGACAAGTGCAGATTACATGTACTGCGGGATTTCAAAAAAAAAAAAAAAAAGTTAAGAACCAGTGTATGAGCACAAAAAACCACCCCAAGAGCCATAGATATATGCGTAGTTTAATAATAACGATCATTCCTACAAGAAAACAGCAGATTAAAAAAACTGCACTCCTTGCAAGCAATTATACCTGAATTTTGTGACTATTTGTGCCATTCCCTACACGGATGGTTCTTAATCTCAATAATTAATATCAAATAGATAAGTGTTGTTACTATTCTTTTGAATGTGTCTATGAGTCTTCCCAGAATATATTGGGGCTACCCCTCCCCCCCTAAAAATGGGGGGAGGGGGGCTGCAGTGGACTTTATGCCTTTAAAGCATGTCATACGAGAGTCGACACTCAAAAAGTGGTGGATATGTCGAGGGGTGTTCTGGAACTATATCGGGGACTAGGCAGTTGTGTTACCCCCTCGATTGACAACACTGACTCCGCCCTAAGTTTAGTACCAGTTTTCACCACAAGAGTAAAATCCCCAAGACTCGTAAATCTGTGTTCTTGATAATGAGTACTGGTGTTTATGTCTGCAAGAAATTAAATAGCATGCACTTACCACACTTCTTGAGTCCATCTGTAGCAGTCTGTTACAACTGTTTGCCGCTGTGGCTGTCATATACAGCCAGGTGATGATCTAATATGACAATATATAATTCGGCCCATTCCTGGATCATTACAAATACAATTATGTTAAAGATGATTTCACTACAGCCGTTATTTAAAGTAATGCTCAGAGACAAAATCTGTTTCTAACTTTGAAAATGGTTCTCGCCAAACATGTGTCTAAGAAATAAACTATACACAATTAAGACGTTTAAAAAAACGATTATTGTACAAATTATGAAGATTAACTAAAATGATATAAACAGCTTAAGTGTTTACAACCTACATCTACAACTACTTTCTCTCAAGCACAAGAGATTAAATTGCTCACTACACCTGGCCAGCTTTGCCTGATCTCACAGAGATAAATAACTGATGACAGTTAGTAGACAATTGACGTTGAGATTTTGAAAAGCTGGCATGTTGCGTTGGAACTTACGTACTCCATGCTCTGTTGTTGTGTATTTTTCCTTAGAAGGAAGGGATGTGGTATGTTACATAAAAGAATGTGTAAAATTCAAGTGGAAACACGTTAATTTTAACCACTACAACACCCTTGAGATGCAGTATAATCCCAAACAGTCTGCAACTAAAGCCAACAAAGTAAAGCTTCCTTTTCAAAATACCAATGATTTGTAACCACTCTACTTAGTCAAACTTCTTTTCAATAAACAAAATGATTGAAATAGATATTTCTCCCATCTGCTAAATACAAACGAAGTCGCAACCCCAAACCCAAAGAATTATGT
>OZ026620.1:90167612-90210112 GCA_964020975.1 Hermodice carunculata | reverse complement strand
ATATATAAAACTGATCTGTGTACAAAACTAATTAAATTTCCTTAAAAAACAACAGTGCTATTCACTTGGAAAATTGTATCATTTTTTCTCTTGCAATGGATCATTATTATTCAATTGAAGGAAATATAGGCACTGGAAAGAGTAAATTATTATCAAACTTTATTTCAAAACAAAAAGAAACAACCCATGTTGGAACGATTCTAGAACCAGTGGATCAATTTTCAAAATATAAAGAAGATGGTCCCTTGAGTTTACTATATCAGAATCCACTGCAAAATGCAGGCTTATCATAAATGACTTTGAAAGACTCTCGTCCACTTTAATACAATTCTTAAATGGTAATTTGATTGAATTCTTTTCCCAGATACGTGTAGACTGTTAATCTCAGCTTGTTCGGAGCAGCAGTTTTTCACCTTCCCATATCCCACTGACATTAATCGGAAAATTCTGTTGAAATGACTCGATCCATAACCATGGAGTCTACAGGAACACAGACGTCAACGAAAAGTGAACACAGCGAGTTACCATTGACAGAGACGAAACATTATTTTGGTCCTTTTCGAATGCAGTAAGATAAAAAAAAAACACCTTATAAAAAGATGTAGACTCTTTATTGGTGCTCTAATGGGATTATTGCTGTTTATAGTTACCATCTTTGATATTCAAGCTTTATCGAAATCCAACAAAACTTTGAGTAAAAACAAAGCAGTAAATAAGTCTGCTTACTTATCAAACAATTTATTGAATGCTTATATTGATAAGATGAGATGCAGGTCTGTGATTTCAACAAACTGGTCCAACATCAAATCATCTCCAGTAAACGGAGGGGCTTGTGCATTTGTTCGATATTTTCACCACTGTAAATACAAAAGATTGGTGGTTTGCCGATACAAAGGTGAATTGCGGATTGATATTCGGCTCTGTAAGCAAGAAAGACGCCGTCAGAGGGATATGGTTGGATGAAAAGGAATTTCATTACTTGCTTGTCTCCATCTCAAACATTTTGACTGCTATAAGTCAAGCTGATTTTACGAATGAGCATTACGATATCGACACAGACTCCCCCATAGTTGAACATGGAGTTCAAATTGGCACTTTTGGAGAACATCAACAAAATAGATCGAACTCGTTGAGTCCAGACCTGGTAACATCTACCATTCCTTGAACGAGACTGGAACCTGCAAAACTTTCTAACAATTTATTTATTTATTTATTTATTTATTTATTTATTTATTTATTTATTTATTTATTTATTTATTTATTTATTTATTCATTCATTCATTTATTCGTTTGTTTGTTTGTTTGTTTGTTTGTTTGTTTGTTTGTTTGTTTGTTTATTCATTCATTCATTCATTTTCTCGATTTGCGCGCGTAGAAGCCTTAAAGAGCAAAACAGGAGTTTCCCTAGTGACTGCATTTAAACGAATCTTTACAAAACGTAAGCTTCCCCTTAAGTGCCAAACTGATGCTGGTAAGGAGTTAGTAGTATATGTACTTGGGGGTACTCGAACACGGGGGATGGAGACCGCAAAAAGCCTTTAAAACCTCGGGGCGTCCTCACATCAGTTGCCGTAGGTTGTCATCCCAGTATACACTTGGGGGTACTGGAACACGGGGATGGAGACCGCAAAAAACCTTTAAAACCTCGGGGCGTCCTCCCATCAGTTGCCGTAGGTTGTCATCCCAGTACCTGCTACGGGTTTTACGTAGTCGAGTGGTTAATCTCGTGGGGCCCAAAATAAGTTCCCTTAACTGATGAATTTATGAAAGTATCGCCACCAGTTATCAGGGAATTATATATGACCTTCCTCGAGCGTGTCTTGAAGTGCCTCAGCCCGCCTGCTTTCACGCGTGCGGCGACCCAATACTCAAGTCCGGATCCCCCGGTATTTCATATAACAAAAATTGGTTATATATATATATATAGCAAAAAGCAGGGAGAATCAGTAATATTTTGTACTATTCTGCTATTATGTGTCCTTCGGGATGTGTAGACACATGGAGGACCGGTTATTGTAACTCTTGTGAATAAAGATTATTTTCAATAAATGTTGTATACAGTAAAACGCAAGATTCCTCACTATAAAACACTTGTGAAAAGTTCACTTTTGAATTCATGATCTAAACATGAACGTTAACATCAGAAGCTGCTGGTCACATATTTAAGATGAGTCCACCGGTGTGACACAAATAAAATTATTGACCACAATTTTAACAATAAAAACAGTTGTATACTTCAATTTAAAGGTCTGGAATAACGACAATTCCCTTAATGTTCACAATATTAATGGCAGGTAGACAACCTGCTTTAGCTTTGCAGGCAAAACTGATGTGGAAGACGATATTTAACACGCTCTGTCCTCATATCACCTTGCCAAAAAATGTGGAAGACTATATTTAACACGCTCTGTCCTCATATCACCTTGCCAAAAATGTATCTCCTTGGTGCTTCGTACGGTACAAGTTCCTGGTCTTGTCAGTCGCAATGAAAATAAGGTTGAACTTGTCTTCACCTTGATCATATTTCTTACCTCCACTTGTATACGCATTACATTTAGCGACTTCACGGGTCACCTAAGTGCTTTTTATGACGCATGCTCGTGGTTGCTTCAATTGGCAAGTTCCTGGTCTTGTAAGTCGCAATAAAAATAAGGTTGAATTTTTCTCCACCTTGATCACATTTCTTACTTCTAGTTGTATACACATTGCATTTAGCGACTTCAAGACTATTTCTGGACCACCACAAATTTTGGTATCCAGTACATTGTCAGCTTTGTTTAACACAGAAAAAATCCATTGAGGTAACACCTGGTAGACTAAAATTTATACTGCATTGTGCCAAGCAGAGTTGATCGCGACGCGATAGGAAACTGATGATCGGCAATAAACAATGTGCATTTAATTGTTCAAATTCAATGCTAAATGCACAATCCGATTGAGACAAAAAGCATGTCTTGCGGATTGACATATATATATATGTATACATTCTCTCCCGTATCATGCAAAGTTCATACCCGTCTTTTCACGACGATAACGTTTAAATAAAAGATAACAAAAATGATGTAAAATGCTCAATCCTATTGAGACATAAAGCATGTCTTGCGGATTGACATATATATATATATATATATATATATATATATATATATATATATATATATATATATACATATATATGTATACATTCTCTCCCGTATCATGCAAAGTTCTTACCCGTCGTTTCACGATGATAACGTTTAAATAAAAGATACAAAAATAATGTAAAATGCACAATCCGATTGCGACATAAAGCACGTCTTGCGGATTGACATATATATATATATATATATATATATATATATATATATATATATATATATATATATATATATATATATATATATATATATATATATATATATATATATATATATATATATATATATGTATGTATACAAATGACTTTTGGCCAGTCTGCTTTAGCTTTGCAGGCAAAACTGATGTGGAAGACTATATTTAACACGCTCTGTCCTCATATCACCTTGCCAAAAATGTATCTCCTTGGTGCTTCGTACGGTACAAGTTCCTGGTCTTGTCAGTCGCAATAAAAATAAGGTTGAACTTTACCTTGATCACATTTCTTACCTCCACCTGCATACGCATTACATTTAGCGACTTCACGAGTCGCCTTAGTGCTTTTTATAGTGTGTGCTCATGGTTGCTTCCTTAATTGGCAAGTCCTTGGTCTTGAAAGTCACAATCAAAATAAGGCTGAATTTTTCTCCACCTTGATCATGTTTCTTACTTGCATTTAGCGACTTCAAGACTATTTCTGGACCACCACAAAATTTGGCATCTAGTACATTGTCACCTTGGTTTAACACATTTTTGCATTTTTGTCTTTTGGATATATATAACATGCAGAGATAGATACAGTATTGACAACACAATACATGAAATATAACTGCGGTAACAATATGAAATTGTCAGGTCAATGATTTTTTTGCAGGTAATTTCCACGATAATTATCATACAAGCTTGTTTGTTTTTCACTTATTCTGTTTAACATTTATTGTTTTTGCGGGTCGCACGGTATGTAGATTTTTTTTAAAAATCGGTTTTACCAAAAAAAAAAATGCTTTACTGTGGCGTTATATCAGTAGCTGTTGTGAATGTAAGAAGGCACACGAACGTCGTGGTGGATGTGTCTGATGAATTTATGAAAGTATCACCACCAGTTATCAGGGAATTATGTATGGCCTTCCTCGAGCGTGTCTTGAAGTGCCTCAGCCCGCCTGCTTTCACGCGTGTGGCGACCTAATACTCAAGTCCGGATCCCCCCCCCCCCCCCCCCCCGTATTTCATATCATGGGAAACAAGTCATATAAATAACAGAAAGTGCTTCCGTGTGTGAACCTATATATACACCCAAGTCTGGATCCCGCGGTATTTTGTATCATGGAAGCGAGTCGTTTGCTTTTCCTTTTATTAACCTGACAAGGTATAAGTTGGAAAGAGTGATCATTTCCACTACAGACTACTGCATTCAGTACTCATATTTCGATTCTTGGACCAATCTTTATATTTTACGTTATCTGCATTCAGTTATTGTCATCAAATAAATAATGAAAGCAATTTATGAAAGTATTACCACGAAATTGACAAATTTCAAATTTGGTTAAATGCTAACAAGCAGTCTTAAACACATTTAAAAAACTAAGACAACTACATATACACTTGAGTCTTATGGTCATCTATGTATCAATTTAAGGAGTCGAATTTTACTTCTTTGGGCCGAGAAATTTATGAAAGTTTAATTATCATGGGCTCCACACATAAAGGAAATTGGGAATGACTTGCAAAGGTCAGTGGTATTATTTTCATCAACACTCCTTACTGCTTAATCACAATTTTCTCTTGATGCCTCATTGCCTTGAGTCTTCAGTCTTTACAAATATCATATGAAACTTCTGAGCCACTTCAAAATATACCGCATGGATTTGCTTTCCCAAGCGATTTCTTTACATTTCTTCATGTATGACTACGTCCTTTAAAACACAAAATTTATACATCTATTGTTTTTCCTATGTTGGCTACCTGCCTTACCTTCACACATCTTGTCTTGACTATGTTCGAAAGCAAAATAAGTATACAGTATATTATATCTGTTAAATTCACACTTTCATTCCCTACACGCATGGTCCTTAATCTCAATAATTAATATCAAATAGATAAGTGTTGTTATTATTGTGAATGTGTGAACATGTCTTCCCAAAATGGGGGCTGCAGGGAACTTTATGCCTTTAAAGCATGTCGCTCGAGAGTCGACACTCAAGTGGTGGATATGTCGAGGGGTGTTCTGGAACAATATCGGGGACGAGCCAGTTGTGTTGCCCCCTCGATTGACAACAATGACTCCGCAAAAGCGACAGGCTTGTGCAAGTGAGGTTCCACAGTCTGTAATACAAGACATCAACAGAAATCTAAAGCTGTCCTGAGCCATTATATAAGTTTGATAATTAGCTGGGTCGTCCTAGTTAATAAAGGCCAAACAGCACGGAGATAAAAGTATTCCCGATCGAGAATGAAATGAAAACTTTATAATCATTGTGCAGTCACACTCAATTTTCGGCAGTGTATTGCAAAACGAGGGGGGAGGTTTGTTTTGAACTCTCTTTACAACTATCGCTAATTTCTTGTTTATTATTACTTCAATGAAATCTTGATTTTGATTACTTTCGTTTAAAATATAACCGAGCAGTTCACCAGCCATACATTTATTCTTTTGTTGACATTCTCTCAGGTCTTCCCTTGTGCGTCATTTTACATACAGAAGTAGGACTCAAAATCGTTTGACGAATTGCGCCTCATTTGCATGTTACAATGCTTAAAAGAGCCCACCCGACTGTGCTTAAATGCGAGCATTCTGTTAAGTCTTGAATCGGTGGTCCAATTCAAGATACTGTTTTCAAATTGCAGTAAATACATGATGACCTTTGTTGTATCGTGTAATTTGAGGAAATTTGTCGTTAAGGCAGGATTCATTTCATGAATATGTTAAGTTAGAAAACGTCGAGATTGAATTATAAACGTGTGTGTGTGTGTGTGTGGAGGGGGGGGGGGGTGATCACTTTTAGACACAAGGGACTTTGCTGGAAAAAATTGCTGGAATGAAAAAATCATCATCAAAAATTGTGTGTTTCCTCTCTTCTTTTTACAACATCATAGCATTCTTCTTTTTTAACGATTCGTGTACATGGAACAAATATATATATTACACACATATATATTAACATACTATATAATCATTTATATTCAAGAGAGATAAATGTTCTGCGAATGAACTCCAGGAGTAAATTTCGCGAACTTTATTTTCCCAATTTTAATGCAGGCTTTTAATCAACATCCAATCTGCAAAAAAAAAAAAATTCCCAGCTTAATATTCCGGAACCGGATCTGCTTGCGAAAATTCGAAAATATTTATCCTCCCCAAAAATTTATTATACAGTACATACATTATATATATATATATATATACATATATATATATATATATATATATATATATATATATACATACATATATATATATATATATATATATATATATATATATATATATATATATATATATATATATATATATATATATATTGTATTTGTGTCTTTTTGTCCAAAACCACTTCCTAGTAGTCATTACCCTATTCCGCAGTCTGGACTCTTTCCTCTCCATAAGCTAACCTGTCCCTGTCTAACCTATATACATAGAAGTACACGTTCCTGTGTAAAATTTTGACATAGGCTGTATTAGCCCAAATAATAAATTCAAGGGTCTTCAGCGGGTAAACAACATGTTCCGGAGCCTTTTACCCGTATATATACATATATATATATATATATATACACCTAGTGAATTTTAGTGAATATAGATCGGAGAAAAAAGTATGCGCCATTCCCCGCTTTTTTTCAAAATGCTGTATATTTGTAGCAAAAAAGTGCTAGGCGTGCTATTCATTCTTTTGTTTTATATATATATATATATATATATATATATATGTGTGTGTGTGTGTGTGTGTGTGTGTGTGTGTGTACATCTGGTGAATTTTAGTGAATATAGATCTGAGAAAAAAGTATGCTCCATTCCCCGCTTTTTTCAAAATGCTTTATACTTGTAGCAAAAAAGTGCTAGGCGTGCTATTCATTCTTTTCAGGGATTACAATTTGCTACTTCCTTGATAAGTGAATTACCCATATTATTTGTTCGTTAGCCATGTTATAGAATAACTTTACTCTGAAAGTCCTCACCAGCATGCCTGAATTTAAATACTACCTTTGGAATCTCATTGACACCCAGCAACAAGGAGGTCCCTGGTCAGCACTGATACTGCAGTTTTCATAATGGGAACTATTTTCAGAGTAGAATGTTATATTTGAACGAAAAATGTTGTTTTGGATAAACTGAAAACAAATTTAGGGAGAACTGCAAAAATTCATTTTACCCAAACAGAAAACTGAAAGTTAACCTTTGAAGTTTCCATGATATAATATACTGGAGGACTGGGAATAGGACATTTACATTACTTTTTAAATGCATTAAAATACATATTCAGCTAGGCGACTGGGGCCAAATGTTGAAAGTTCCGAGTCTTGCTAATTCTGAACATGAGATATATTTGCAGCATTTCCTTAATGCTGGTTAATTTAAGTCCCCCCGATTCTGGAAATAAATGCTGACTCAGTGCAAAAACTGCATAACCATGTCGATATGGCACTTACACATAATTACTTTCACTGGACCCTTCTTTATAAGAATGGGGATTTGGTTGGGTGGACATGTGCATTTCACATTTCAGCTAGGGGACTGCTGCCAAAGGTTGCAAGTTCGAGTCTTCCTCCTTCAAACATAAAGTACACTAATATGGAGTTTCCATTATACAGGCATCTCTGACACTGAAAATGTAGAACAGAGTCTGTTGGTTGCTGATTCCCACATCTATTTTCTATTACTTTTTTTTTTTTTTAAAGCAGAAAAGGTTGGGTTTCTCCTAAAGTCAGCAGTCTGTCTGATAAATCCAAGATTTTGGTCTCTTTTAGTTATTGAAGTACATTGGTTATGTACTATCGAGTCTGGAAGATGACAAAGAAACCCACTGGTTCAGTCCTTGCCAAATCTGGAAATTATTTTTGTACTTTCACCAAAGCCTAAGGCTTGGGTCTTCATTTATTCTTCTTTTGACTCGTGGGGTCATATTGGTATCCCTGATATTTAAAAATGTATCTGTATTGTGATGTATTTGTTCATGTATTTTGTCATTTGTTTGTGTATTTGCAAAATATCAATGAGTCTTAGATGATGTAGCAATAAAGTAGTCATATACAATAATAATAATAATAATAATAATAATAATAATAATAATAATAATAATAATAATAATAATAATAATAATAATAATAATAATAATAATAATAATAATAATGTCATACAATAACACTTCCACAATATTTTGTCTTTGACATCACAAACATAATGAAAAATTAACAAATTTAAAAGGAAAAAAAAAACACATAAAAAGGGAGGCTGGGTTAAATTTAAAGGTGAACAAAAAAATTCTGGAGTTTAGTCTTACAGCATAAATCCTTCATCCCTAAATATCATATCAGACAACCTCTACATGTGTGTATGTATGTATGTATGTATGTATGTATGTATATACATACATACATACATACATACATACATACATACATACACATAATTTGCGGAATGTGCTTTATTTCATTGTATATTTTGCAGAGACAAAACAGATGGCAAAGAGAAAATGGGGATATCCTCCAGGTACACCATGTGATGAAACTGGCTGGTGGGAATGATTAAAATCTCCAGCGCAGTTGGTGTGTCATATTGGGCTTTGTGAGAATAACCTAAAACAAGAATCGACCATGATTTAACGATATATATATATATATATATATATATATATATATATATATATAATTTTTCTTACAGAAAAAGATCCGATTCCAGCTGCGCATCAGAGAATAAAATTGTCCACATGCACCATATATTGTTTCCAACTGGCTGACGCAAATATAAAAATAAATCAACAGTTCAGTAGATCAGTCATATAAGGCATTGACAGAACAACTGCAAACAACCAGAATATATATAGGGTACTTATTTATTAAAAGCTGTCGTGGGCCATGAACCAGGAAGTATCTTGTAGTGGGAAAGAGGGCTCATGTGTTGCCAAAACTGATTTACTGCTGAGAGATAAAACTGAGATGAGTGGTCTGGGGAAATATTAAAAAGGTTGCACCGGGGAGGAGGGGCAGTCTGGCCTCTGTCAGTGAAGGGAAAGGGGGCGACTGTGTTGCCGACAGAGAAACATCACGATGTGTGGTCCCTGGTATCTATACTACTTTCAGCCGCCTTGATGTTGCAGTCCCGTAAGGCAGCATCTACAATCATGAGGGCGAACATGTACATACTAGTCCACTACAGAGCTAACCTTACCTTCCACTTCACCAGCAGCCGTCTGCAGGCTAGGCCATCCCCTGAGGACTTGCTGTCCAGTACACTGCCCCTGCTTGCCAACTTGCTGGACAGTTCCAAAAACTTCTCAGCCACAAAAGTAGAAAACAGCAGCAACTTTGGGACCACCTCCACACCTTCCAGTGACATGGGCACACCCAGGGCTGTGCAACCACAGGGAAGGTTGGCCCCATTAAGGCATCATTGGCCCTAAACAGTGAACCAGCCTTAGAGGGAGACCAGTCAACTGAAGATTAATTTCACCCTTCCAGCAGGGAGATAAAGTGGCTGACACTCAGCCACCTTCCACTCCGCTGCCAATCGAGAGAAAGTGGCACCTTTCTCTTCTGGCTCAGAATCCTCACTAGTGAAATCCGAGGTGTCGAGTTTGATGATATCTTGGGCAGTGGAACAATCCTCAAGATTGTCACCACAGCGGAGAGGAATATCTTCCAGGCACTGGTCCCAAGTCTTCACCCATGCAACTATCTGAGCTTCCGGTAATGCCATGATGTCAGACTCCTCAGACTTTGCAGGAGTCTGAGACGCTGACACATACTGCATCTGCAGCTCTTCTCACATATGTAGAGTCTCCACAGGCAGAATGGCCAAAAGGAGCTCACCTGCAGGGGAATGTGGCACCAGCCCAAACACATGGGGCATCTTGGCCTATGCCCTGATGGAGCCAGAGGAGCGAAAACTGTCACAGCCTCTCAAACCAGCAGAGTAGCAGCCAAACCTAACCAACCCATAGCCTCTGCAGGGGTAGGCTTGAGTACCAAAATGCCCCAGCCCTCTGCCACATAAGCAAAGATCAACCCAGATGTGAACTCCCCTATGGATGGCAGATCAAACGACATCGGGGAAAGAACAGACCATGAAGACTCCGTCTCCACAAGAACTGTTCCAGCAGTGGGGCAAGTGGACCACTCCGTGCTTGTCCCCTCCAGCCTCCAGAAGCAGGGTGGCTGAGGTCAACACAGGCCTAGCATGAGCCAGTGAAGTGCTGGAAATGCAGTTCTGGCACCACATCTTTCCTTCCACAGAGGAGGAACAGTGGTGGTGCCTCCTCTACCTCTTCTCCTTTTCCCTCCCTTGGCAGAAGCGTGATGGCATGGCCGTGGGAAGGAGGCAGAGGCCAGAGCTACCAGGCCAACTCATCTCCTCCTCCCAAATGTCACTGTGATGGAAGAGTCGTCCCTACTGAAGACTTCTATGCGGTTGGAACCCTGGTCTTGAAGGGCCCAATACCACCCATCAGCAACATGGGACGCTTGGTGGGAACCACCACCCTCAGCACACTAGCCACCTGAGGCTTAGGTACAGCCCCCTCAGAGGACTGTGCGCTTGAAAGAGGGGCCAGGCACCTTGGAGGGGGCAAAGGATGGAGGAACCCCCCCCCCCCCGCTCGACAAATGATACGATCCAACCTGTCTAGTTGCGTGCACACAACAGCCACTAGAGCTTCCACCTTGCCCATTTGGTTTGATGCCTCCACCTGCAAAGTCATAGCTTGCTCTGGTGGGAATCCAGGTGGAGCAACCTTGAGGGATAATGCCCAGGGCATCACCCCAGCTGTACTTGCTGCTACTGTAGTCTTTCTTCCCCCGTAGTCATTGCTTTAGTGACTACCAAGGTGCAATCCTGTCATCTGACCACTGACACATGGCCAGCAGCAGGACCAACAGGCTGGGACGGGGGCACTCACCACAGATCCACTTGACCAAGCTACGGTGGATGTGGAGGGGACCCTAGCATGGGAACACCCAACCAGTCCACGGATAGCCCATGGAAGTCCTTGACTCAATTGAAGGACTAGCATGGATTCAAGGTCCATGGGCCAGAATTCAAGGATGAGCCTCGACTTGAGGACCAGTATGAGCCCAGCTGTGGGGCCTGGCTTGACTGGTGATTCCCCCCTCCCCCATGATGTCCTCGATTTGAAGACCAGTTTGCACCTGGCCATGAGGCCTAAGCAAACTAGCCAAGACCTGGACCTCAACCTCAAGACCTCGAATCAAGGACCAGGGGTTCCCCCCCATGAGGTACAAAGACCTCATGCTCATAGTGTGCCTCATTCATGCCTCTGGCTAACAGCACCTTGGCCCCAGGGACTTTCTGCCATTCAGAAGAAGTCCATCATCAACAAATATCACGCAGACTCTTCTCAGTGCAGAAAATGCCACTCCTAAGCAAGCTGGAGGGACATGCCTGATGGTCATCCCAATAAGCCACCCTGTCGTGGTTGGTACCCCAACAGACATCACACTGCACATCCATTCCTGATTGAGTCACCTGACAAAGTTGGAGATACAACCAGGTCCCCAGGAAACCTATCAGCTATCAAGCAACCAGAAAAGAAACAAGACGACCAAAAAGGTAAGAGAAAAGCTGGAACTTCCGACAACACACGTCCACCTCAAATGGATGCCAGAGTAGAAAACTTAGTTGTGCAAGCCTTGCTTGAATGCATTACTGCCACCTGGACCTCTGTGCCATGCCAGAGTGGCGGGGGGAGGTCAATACGACAGCATGGTATGGCACTAAATACATCTTTTTATTAGACTCGCGATCCCTGAAATATGCTTATGAGAGATGGTGAAATGTTGCAATGTATACATTTATCTTAATGAATATTCCAGTGTTCATTCTATGCTTAAAGCTGGGGTCCCCCCTCACTCCCCCCCCAATACTTTTGCCTTGGCAAGAATGTAGGTATCCAAGGGGTTCAAGATGGTCTATATTTTTGTACGCCTCAGTGGGTCAAACAAGTACAGGCATGGTGTCAGGTGTCCACTGAGGGTAGCTAGGCATGTAGAGTCCAAGATGGGAGTGATATGACAAATGCTAACATCACTGCAAAACAAGGCATGCGTATTAATTTCCAGCCACAAAGTTCGGGGCTAACATCCATAAATCAGAAAACAAATGGACATAGCAATGTCACAGACAGGGCAAGACACCCTTTTTCCACAAAAGTAGTTCCTTTTCGAGAAATTAAAGTTTACCAAAAAAATACCAAAGCCGTATTCATTTACTGCTTCCTAAATTGGTTACAAGAACAACTTTCCATCTTCCTATACTATGTGTTCTTTATTTCCAAAATATCAGTAATATCCTGTTTCACCACAAAAGCAGCAGCCTGTATCTTGTCACGTGAGACCTGGGTTACTAAGACAACCAGGTATGCCAGTATGGTGGGAAATTAACATTCATGCCTATTATTCAAAAAAAAAAGAAAAAAAAAAAGGTTATATTTTGGATAGGACTAGATTTTAGGTGCAACGGTTTCCGATTTTAGCATTCCTTGTTAATGGGTCCTTGGTCACTTGTCACGCTTAACAGCATTTGACGTTATAGTGTTGGAGGGTCATCACCTATTGATGTTAATTTTCTCAAAGGATGACCAAAAAAAATCAGAAAACAAAGAAAGTTGCCACTAGACCTATATTACCATCCCTAAATGGTCTCAATGTTACTTGCACAATTATAGAATCTGTTCAACTGAGCTTTTGTAATATTAACTTTATTATAGATATACGCCAACAGTTTCTTTGAAACCAGAACAGGGTTTCTTATCCTGCCCTTTTAAGAAAACAATATGAATGTATGTTGCAAAGAGGTTTTAAGAGAATAATAAAGCCCGTCATCATTTTTCCCTGGTGCATTCGGACCATTAAGATTCCTGAGTGTGACACGGAAAGCTGTAGATTAATATATAAAATGACAATTTAAGGGCTAAAACAAGAGACCCTTCATAAACACATTTTGATAAGTATTTCAGACTTTTATTTGTATCTTCCTTGGGTAAATGGTCATGAACTCTTGCATTCTATTGTAGATGCATTCCACAAGCCTCTAATCAAGCCAAGATTTCAAAGAGGGGTGTAGGTGTATTTTTCTATCGTAAATGCTCAGTTAAAAAAATTTTAATTAGATATAAAGACGTATTTTCAATACAGTATCAAAACTGTAAATTATATCTCTTCCCCTGCTGTAAGTGACTTTAGTAATGAAGATGATTTATACCCATGAGACAATCTGATATTCAATCTCTACTTGGAAAGACCTTTCATTCAAGTACCAGCATTCCTAGTCTAAATTCATTTTCAGAAATCATGGTCTCAGTCTACAGCTTTTCTCGTTGCACTCTGCCTAATATACTTTATTTTATATTTGACCATTTTAAAATAAATAAACAATGATTATTAGAGCAAATATTTTAACTTGATGTTAGGCTTCATCATAGGCGTAATAACAAATATAACAGAAGACCAGTCCTAGGCCTGTGTATTAATAGGTTAACTTTAATGGTCTAGAGCACTCTCATGAATCATGATGGACAAGGAAAAGATCAGTCACGTGACATGTAATGGAGGTTCACTTTTCATGTAAAGGGGTGGGGGTGGGGGGTCAAAATGTCTTACATCAAATGCCGTTAAGCATGACAAGTGACATGGCCCGAGTACCTGTCATGAAGTTACAAAACAAAAGAATTATTCTCCAGGTTCCAAAGTGACCAACAGGAAATGCATGGAAAAATTCCAATATTTGCCCACACGTTTTGTAAACCTTCTAAATATTGAAAAATGCACATTGCATCAGTTGCATGCCAACCCACAAGATGAGAACAGCAGCCACAAGATATGCTGTGCAGAGCATTACATTGCTATGACATGCTTTTGCCAGCCTAATTAAAGGCACGAGGGGGGGGGGTTCTGAGGTCCTTTCTGGGCCCCTCTGTAAGGTCTTCCAGAAAATAGATGGCTGAAAGGTCAATAGCCAATAAAGGTCGTTAAACATCATAACAAAGGTCGTTAAACATCATAACAGAGTGGGGTAGTCATTTCGCAATCTTACATCTACAAACTGTTAAAACTTGTTGCTCAGAATATAATTACTGATTTTGTTTCTGAAAATTGCATTGAATTGCTAATTGTACATCCCCATTGGTCAAAATATATCTTAACACATAGACAAGATTACATTTTAATGGCTTGCAAAGAAATCAGATTTGCATTTTTGTCAAAGACACCTTTCAAACTTTATGTTCATATACATTTCACTGAAACAGAAAAAAATGCAACTATCAAACTTCTAGGCTACATTGACTAATCTAAGATATCAAATAAAAAAGGACACCCAATATGATAAGCAAATAAACACGAAGTCTTGGATCAACCAAAACATTTTGACAATGGCAAAAATGACATCAAATAACATAAAGCTTTCATACATGGCATACACTTTACCACTTTAATTGCAAGTAACTGGTACAAAATACACCTACCGTATTCATCTTAATAAACACACACTCCCTAACAAGCACACCCCATTTTTTTCAAAGAAAGGACCCCCAAAATATCCCATAGTTTTGAAGCAAGTGGTGGAATTTACTATTACACTTAGAATCTACATGGTGTGCTTATTAAGATGAATACAGTAAGCCCAAATTCTTCAACATGCAATTCTTAAGTCACTAATTACATATCAATGAATTAAACGTTGCATTTTAGGTTGAAAGAGTATAGGCCATCAGTTGACATGGTTAGCACCATTCTGACACTGGAAGGTGTGCCAAAGTTGCCACTTATTAACATTACTGCAGGATGAAAAGACAAAATTATCCGTGAGCAGCATTCTAATGATGAATGCCATGCCCCAGTTATCATCTCGCCAGATTCTGCTGTAGGGATTCACTTACCATGTACCATTCTACTGCTAAGAAGGGTGCCAAAGATACAGTGCTGCCAGAAAGTCTTGCACCATCTTCTCTGGTGGCCTCTGGGCATGGTCTTCCTCAGGTACATATTGTATAAGGGACTCCCACAGGGAACAATGTTAGGAAGTTTGATGTTCGTTACTCAGTGTGCTTCTTGTACCTACCTGTGGCCCCCACTGGTTCTAAACTGGTTATGGTGTCAGAATTATAATTTTCATTACGCTTTGAAAAGTGGTACCTGCAAGTGGCTCCACCGGTGACCCCCAAGAGTTTTGGAGCAAAACTTTCTGCCGGCACTGTGTCAACTGACCACATTCTGATATTGGAGGGAATGCACTCGGACATGTTAACATTCTATTGCCACATGAAAGCACAACATAGTACTATCTATCCTCTAAGAGTTAACATTCTGAAGAGAATGATGCATCAAATAACAAAAATGAGCCATCCACAATGCACTAAATAATACATTCTTACAATCTTGCACAACTAGTAACACTTAGCATTGTTAATGTAACCATACAATTAAGTGTACCGCAACCTGCCATTCATACTCAGTGCACAATGTTTTACAAAGTCTCATCAGAGAACGTTCATGGGACCACTTAGTTAAGAACACTGCTACTTTGCATTACATATTAAAAACTCCATCCATCATTGTGTAATCAGCACAAAAAGTTTTGGGCCATCTAATAATGGGTGGGTCTCGCAACATAGGCCAGTCCAAAACAGTTTGCATTAAGTATACACCCCTTTGCTTTATGGCAACGGGTTGTGATGTATCAGTTATCTGGGGCCACCCTTAAAAAACTGTTGGTTTGCATTCACATCGTCATTTAGATTTCTGGCGTCAGTAAGGCCATTCGTTTTTACTGCCACAAATTACTTTAAAAGGAATATGGAACAAAGAAGTATTTCTCCTTTAGGTAAAAAAAAAAAATACCGCAGCAATCAATTAATTGGGTTGGCTGGGTAATGTCAAACAAACTATTTTTGGGGTGGCCTCACACAGAATGGCAATTTGGCAACCTTGCCTGAGAAATGGCACTGTCACTTGGCCTGGGACTATGAGAGCTTGATCAGATATAAAATATAACTGCAACGCTGCTAACTTGCAACGTACAATATGTTTTGCTTCATGTAATACAGAATGATAAAACAGGATGTACCATGGCCATTAACAGAAAAATTGTAAAATTAAGTGCACACAAGACACTTTCAAGTACGGTTTTGTTCCACATCATATAGAATGGTAAAACATGGTATATATGTAGTATCAACAGATAACTGTAAAATTAAGTGAACATAACAAATCGTTAAATACGGTTCTGCTTCCACGTCATATGGAATGGTTGAACAGGGTGCAGCACTAAAAAACATTGTAAAATTAAGTGCACATAACAGATCTGTAAGTGTGGTTTTGCTTCCACATTATACAGAATGGTACAACAGGGTATACCATTGATAGAAAAGTACCGTTCAGAGAACGGGTTACCCTCGGCATCCACAATTTTTTCCCCTCAATTCTGCACTTTTTGCAAGACTTCGCAGTAGAATACTTTACATACAATTTCCATATTGCTGTCTATGAAATGAAAGAGCACTTTTGGATGTGTTCCTGGGGCAGGTCCTGGTAACAGAGACCACTGTACAGTGTGTCACTCATACAGCCATCAAATACATACTTCAAAATTTTCGTAAGTTTTAGAATGATGAGAGGAAGCTGGTTTTCAATAGAAATGTGATCCATTATAATGTGC
The DNA here is from genome assembly GCA_964020975.1 of Hermodice carunculata. Lineage (NCBI taxonomy): Eukaryota > Metazoa > Annelida > Polychaeta > Eunicida > Amphinomidae > Hermodice > Hermodice carunculata. The sequence continues at coordinate 90,193,119 of OZ026620.1, read as the reverse complement.
ATCTCCGAAAAAAAATTGGTGAAGCTGCATTGCATCATTTTTGAGATATTAAACTAATGTTATCCCCTTATGCACCACTCAGACTGCCTCCAAATAAAAACTTTAAAGTTTCATAAAAAATTCATAAATACAAAGAGGAAGCTAGTTTAAATACGGTGTTGGTCCATCATAAGATACATCGGTGCCAAAAATTTGGTCATGCTGTTGTCAGTATTTTTTGAGATATCGCGGTAACCTCTTCAGGTTGGTGCCACTCAGATGGCCTTCAAAAAAATACACTAAAAGTTTCATAATTTTTTTTTTTCAAAAATCAGAGGAAGCTGGTTTTAAAAAGGGTTCTGGTCCATCATGAGATACATCTCTGACAAAAATTTGGTAAAGCTGTGGCCATCATGTTATTTTATTTTTTTTTTTAGACATTACAGTAATGTCTCCAAGGTTGACGCCACTAAGATGGCTTTCAAAGAAATATGTTAAAACTTTCATAAAAAAAAATTAAAAAATCAGAGGAAGCTGGTTTTAAAAAGGGTTCTGGTCCATTATAAGATACATTTCTGACAGAAATTTGGTAAAGCTGTGATCAGTATTTTTTTAAATATCGCGGTAACGTCGTCAGGGTTGATGCCACATAGACAGTTTTCAAATAAGTATATTAGAAGTTTCACAAAATGTTTTAAAATAATCAGAGGAACAGTTGCTCATCTCATTACTGTTAAACATATAATGGTTAAAAGATTTAAATTCCTTATGAGGATACCTTTCATTCAAATACCAGTAAGCCTAGTTTTAAGCAAAAAGTAGTCTTAGTCAACAGCTTTCTTTGGGACACTTTGTATGCATTGCATGTAAAGTGTCCAAAGGAAACCCATTAACTCAAGTGTAAATCACCGCTTTAAGGCTTAATAGGGTTCTGGTCCATCATTAGGTTCATTCCTGACAAAAATTCTGTAAAGCTGCGGGAAATATTTTTCGAGGTATTGCGGAAACGTCGTCAGGGTTGACCCCGTACATTGAAAGTTTAAAAATAATCAGAGGAAGATGGTTTTCAATAGGACCTGGTCCATCATAAGGTCTTTTTGGACAAAAATGTGGTACAGCTACAGTGAATATTTTTTTAGCTATCACAGTAAAGTCAACAAGACGGATGGACAGACAGACAGGTGGACAACGAAGGGGACCACAATACCCTCTGGCACTTTATGTGCCAAGGGTAAAAACTGTAAAATTACATGCACACAAAATAGCTTTAAAAATGGGATGCTGACTACAGCCTATTGACTGTGAAAGTGTCCAATTTGTTATCAAGTTCAGGGTGATGCACTTGTTCTACCTAGGCCTCCCAGATTTTGTACTAAAATCTGTTGTATGGATCCATGCAAAAAGTCTGAAGTGCTTCTAAAAATCCAAAACTAAGGCTAGTAGCTGAAGGAAGAGTGGGCCACAAAGGGGAAAAATTAATCCATCCTGACGTAACATGGTTTCAGAAATTTACACCTAATATCTGGGGAGGTTTGAGGCACATACACAAGTATATAAAACTATACACTTTCAACGGCATGTCAACTAGTTTTACACTTTTGTCGGTCATATTTTTCCAAAACGTGTTAAAACAGGACATGGAGGCTAAATTACATACTGCCCTGGGAGGCCTGTCAGCCTATAGGCAATACCAGTAGTTCTGCAGCTGTCTTACCAGTGTCGGTTATGCATGTATGCAAACATTAGTAATCTTACTCTTGTTGATGCACATGGGCAACCTGCCTTCATGTCCCAAGGGAGTCCACATACATTGCCTGCTTGCCAAGACGTGGCTCACAGACACGTCTGTCCTGCAGAGGCAACCCTTAGTAATGTCCACATGTTATAATGTCAGCATGTGGTTATTCAATATATGCAACCTGTTCATGTAATGGTGCAAGTTTCAAAATATAATCTGCTTGTCCACATGTGGTTCATACATGTTGAAAATGTATCCTGATATGATTCAGGGTTATGGGCACCTGCAGACATGTCTGGATATTGTTGCTAAATGTATCTTACTCCCCCCCCCCCCTCCATCTCTTGGCATGGTCCCCCCCTCCATCTCTTGGCATGGTCCATATGTTACCTTTCCCAAGGCAGTTACTGTTTATGCCTGAACTCACCTTGGTTTGAGTAGTTCGCATATATACCATCCTCACCTTGGTTTGAGTAGTGCATATATCTACCATTTTCACCCTGGTTTGAGTAGTTCACATATCTACCATCTTCGCCTAGATTTGACTGCATATATTTACCATCTTCACCTTGGTCTAAGTGGTTCGCATATCTATCATCATCACCTTGGTCTGAGTAGTTCACATATCTAACATCCTCGCCTTGGTCTAAGTAGTGTGCATATCTACCATCTTCACCTTGGTCTGAATAGTTCACATACCCACTGTCCTCCTCTGGAACTGAAAGATCCATCCACCCAATCTGTTTGCCTGGATGTGCACGTTGTATACGTTGACTTTCCTTGGCTGGAATTGAGTGGCTCATATATTGCTCCTCAGCTGCTATCAGGCGCTGTGGGAAACTGGTCCTCTTATGTGGACTGGACTGCTCCCAATATCTCATCTGATCAGTGGGTGCCACACTGCATGCATGTTTCTTCTGTTTGTGTGGCGCTGCACAGCACTTGTGTCCAGCTGTTTCGTTGAGTACTGAAGAATGCGTGCATCTGGTCCTTCTCCCTAGCCCTGGATGAGCTGTATGTCTTGCCTGTCCATCTGGCTGGCACAAAGGGAGGATCTCTGATGTAGCTTTGTGGGTGCATTCCACAAATGGATACCAGCTATTCCCAACAAACTGTGCTAGGTGAGGTGGCCATGAGTTACTGGATGAGTATGCATGGGCACGGTTTGTGCATTTTATGGACCTGTGATCTTCTGGGTGTCTTCTGATACAAGCACATTCTGCAGCTCCTGCACACATTGGTTCCAGTGATGGCACACCACGTACTTCTGCTGGGAATGAAGAGTCAAAATACACACAAACTGATATTATACTTCAACAGGTGATAAGACAAATTCTTTCCTATGATGCTGTTTAAGGTTACTTCTGTTTGACCTAATGACAAAGCTTTTGTGCAAATGCAATGAGCAGAGATATCATGGCAAGGCCATTGCTCTTCAATGCAGCACTGTGACCCAGTGACCTAGTTTTCAATAGGCATCTGAGGCATCCTTAGGACCAACTGTCATAAATAGCTGATGAAGCTACATTTCATATCTATTTATATATTGGGTTAACGCCATCTTTTTAATGTAGCACTGTGACCTAAATATGAGACCTTGTGACCTACTTTACATAGGCACCTGAAGCACCTCAATGGCCCCCTGTGATAAAAATTTGGTCTCTGTAAAGTGAGTATTTTTGGAGATATGGTGTTAACAAGGCATGGACGGACGCGTAGGTGACCACAATACCCCTTTGGCCTAAAGGCTGAGGGGTAAAAATTACTGGTAGTTACTGTCTGGTGTTGGCCAGTCAAAATCATGAGAGGAAAACAATACAACAGAAACTTGTTCATAATGCTGGTTACAAAGTCTCACTCAAGACACAGAAAAGTCTGTCTGTGACTATTAATTTATTCTTATATTAGAACTGATGCAATTCCCTGACATGTTTTTGGCACACACATTCTCCCCTAATTTCCCTGAAGGTGTGCTTTGTAGAGGACATGCATGTATGTATCTGGCTTCTTCCCTGACTGTGCCTGGTCTCGATCTGTATTCTGCAAGAGCAAGACCATTGTATAGAAACAACTCATCGGGATGACTGACAATTCTGTCACTTTTGTTTCATTACCTACTAATTTGAGACTCTTGCTTGAAGTTATTAGTAAGTGGCACACTCACCTTTCCATTCTGTTCCCATGTGAGAAACTGTCTCTTCCTTCTTATACTTAAATTGAGGACTGGCTTTGTCCGGTTGTTTGGTGTAGAGTCCATGGTAGGGTTTACCATCACAACTCCCAGATTTGCTTTTGGGAGCAACAATGACACTTGGTCTGTATGTCAACTGTTGGATTTCCTTAGCATCATCACAACGGAGACCATTTTGCATATCCCTTATATCACTGCTATAATCTGATCTGGACGATGTTACTAAAGGGACATCTATTTGCCCACTGTCTCTCTTTGAGCTACTGGACTCTTTGCCATATGCCCTGCCGTAAACAATGTTTTTTGATGTGGTAGTGCTTGCTGAATACACCCCTGGTGCCAGCATGTTAACCTTGTCAAGATATGCTGATTTTCTTTTGTTTTTCCCTTTCGTTGAGTTACTATCATTTCTCATATGAACCAGCTGAATTGCTTCATTTTCCCCAGGTCTCTGTGGGCACCTTCTAGAGTCTGGGAGTTTCGTTGTAGAAGCTGATCTTTGAAATGTACACACTTTGCACAGTGCTCTGTCATTTGCTGCACTTTTACCCTTTGACACGTCCCTAATGTTGCCAGGATGGGCATCAAATTTCTTCTCAAGTTTGTCACTTAATTCCATAGAGTTAATGGCACTTTCAGAATTTCCTGGTGGTTTTTGTTTTCCATGGCCAATATTTTCTGTAGGATCAACAAATCCAACACTGTGTGATTTGTTGATGATTTGTTTACACAAGGAAACATCCTGATGTATGCTTTTATATCCCACTTCCTGACAAATGCTCTGGTTTCTCAGATGACTGAGTGCAGAACAGCTGAAGCAAATTTCTTTGATTTCATCTTTTACCCCAAGATTCTGTAACTTAACTGTAGGTTTGCTTTCCATTGAAGGTTCTAAAATGTTTCTTGAAGCACAGTCTGTTACACTGTGCCCAGTACCCTCATTGCCACTAGAGTCTAATGAGAAACTGGGCAGACCAATAACATCACTCCAATGCCGATCACTTGGTTTATTCACAATGTTGCTCCCGGAATGTTCTGCTGAACTGTCATCTGGGTCTTTTAGCAGACCTCTTGGAACATTTCTCTCAGGTGCCAAATCATAGGGATCTGATGCATAAATTTCTCCCTCACCTTGTTTTTTCCAGCACTGACCTCTGCCCATTTGTTCAAGTATTTCTAAATCACTGGAAAACTGACTAATTTGACATTCTCTCTGCAGAGAAATCTCAGACTCTGAGTTTGTGGGGAAACCTGCAGCTACTTCATCCACAGTATCCAATTTATCATTACCACATGTATTCTCACAGGTGTTCATTAGTTGATATATCTGTGCCCTCTTTTCTGGTTCAGGGTTGTATGTGCATTTAATAGTTGTGTCAACTCTTGGATGAGTAAGGACGAAGTGCTCCAACACAACTGAATGATGTTTGCTCCTGAAGTGGCACTGTGTACACTGATATGGCAGGTAACCTACTTCACTGTCAAAGTGACTTCTCAGGTCCAGCAGGCTATTTGTCTCAAAAGAGCAGCAAGGACATTGGTATGAGGCGACTTCCTCTTGTTTGCTCTCATCCACTTTCTCACACTTAGTACCGGTCTGCTCATTGATTTGTTTGTCATTATCTTGCTTCTGTTGAATGTGGGTTTTGTTTTCCAGCTCAAGACTGGTTCCTTCATTTTGATGCCTGATACTCGAGTCCATATTATTCTCTTGGCCAGCTCTATATTTTTTCTTGGGCCAGCCAACTGACCTCTTTCTTTGATGTACTTCAACCTCACTACAGTATTGTTGTTTGCCACTTGTTGTCTCTCCTTCCTGTTCGAAAATTTGGGAGGTCAGTTTTTGTTGAAAGGAGTTCTTTTTTTCTTTCTGACTACAGTTCTCTTCTTGCAAAACAGAGCTCTCAGAAATATTTGGACTGATGCATGATTTGTCTTCACCGTAAACAGCAGATATGTTACCATCTCTTCTGCAGCTTTTCTCAATGGTGGTTCTCTTGACCAACATTGTATTCTTCTTACCATGTGCCCGTGAGCAGTGCAGCTTCAAGCCACCAAGTGAAGCCCCTATAAACGAGCATTGACCACAGCTGAATATGCAGTCCTTCACATGAACACCATATACATGCTTCCGCACATTAACCAGAAGGCGAGAGTTGTAACCACACATACATCTAAATACATCACCCACTTGCAATATGTTACTATCAACTAAAGACAAACCATGTGGCTCTGTGCTTCCGTGCTCTTGCTTACTCTTTTCCATGGAGATCTTTTTTTCACTTTCAGCACACATCTGACCAAGAGAGTTACTATCAGATATCTCTTCTTCTGGAGCAAAACCATTTTGAAGCCTACTGATATCAACTGGTTTGTTCCTATGTGCTTTCCTGCAGTGGTTCATTGCCACATAAGAGGCGTAACTTCTGAACTCACAGTATCTACATTGATAGTGATAGTTCTTGAAATGAATGGACACATGTTCCATGAGGGCAAACAGGCTGCCACAACTGTACTTGCACCATTCACATCTCTGAAGTGTTGAGATTTTAAGACTCTGGTTCTTGCCCTCTATCCCATCTTGGTGTTCAGTAGGTTTGTTCATCTTGGACAAATTTTCTACCTGAGCTCTGTCTGCTGCTGCATTGATGTTTGCCTTGCCTGGTGGAACAGGCTGTTCATGACTTGTTGTGAAACTGTGCTTTTTAGGTGCACATATATCTGTAGTAGGATGAGTACTATGGCCATAGTTCACAGGATGCTGTTCTAAGTGCTCATAAGAAATACGTCTTGGATGTGAGGCACGGTACTCTGTGGAAATGTTGCAGGCCATACATTTGTATGATTTTTCTCCAACAAGCTTATCATGTATTTGTTTCCCTTTCTTTGCTTTCTTGACAACCCTGTTCTTTTGTTCAGCTGTGTCATTATATTTGTGTCGTTTTCCAACTTGCTCTGTATTGGATTTCTTCCTGGTATTCTTCATATCCACCTCCCCTACAGATTCTTTCATCTTCACGTAAGTGCTCTTTTGTCCATCTGTCGAATCACACTCTACAATGTCTGTTTTTTGCATCTTCGTATCCATGCATTTACTTTCAAATCCTATCTCCAACTCCATGTTATTCTTATTTTTTGGTATTCTTCTCTTAGAGACTATTTCTTGCTGTTCTTCAGATGTGGTATTTCTATCCATGCCTTTGTGTTTTGCTTTGTCAATGTTTAAACTTTTGTGTCCCAAATCTATTACCGTAAAAGTCGTGGCTTTTGCAATCGGGGCCTCTCCTGTATTCCTACTGATAACATGCATCAGCTTGTTGGGGTGTCTTTTTAAGCTGTGTGTACAAACACTACTTCTGTCTGAAGACTTAAAGGCACAGTATCCACATCTATATTTGTAAAATTGGAAGTGAAGAGAAGCAACATGCCGCTCAATGGAATGAAAATGTATGGTTTGAAAGTGACAGAGACTACACTTGTATAGTTTTTTTGCCATTCTGGTAGTTTTCAATTTAGAATTCATCCTGTTTAGGAGTCCTTTAGCCAGATGTGGCGATTAACTGCTTTGCAGCGACGCAATTTCTACTTTTTTGGTATGTTTTGAGGGAAGTTTTCTGGCAATGTGTTCCTGTATGAATAGACTGTAGGAACTTTGATAATCACAGTGGCCACATTTAAATGGCATCCATTTGAATGGCCCTGAGGATGTATGCCCCCCGAGGACAGCAGCACCCAGTAGGAGACTGACTGCAACATCTACAATTGACCAATTGCTTCTGATTTCTGGCTTGTTGTACAGCTTTTCTTAAAGGTTGGGTCGTTTTGCTTGAGTGATGCTGCTACAGTCAGCTGATGTCCACTCTGAGCTATCACCAAACAGAAATAACATCTATATGTACATATACAGTGCAACCTCCCTACAACATCATTCAGATGTCTCATTCACTTAACAACACTGATTTTGAAGGACTCCAGTCAAATTCCATTTGCTATTTGACTCATTTATCTGACATATTCAGATATAAGACACATATTGCAAAGAACAGATGGTGTCATTATAAAAAGACTTCACCGTACCATAAATATACATGGCACACACTGTCTTCGCTGACTAATACTACTCTAGCTTTTCCACTTTATATTCTCAACTTTTTCAAAAAGATGTCCATAATATACCTGCACAGCTCAAATTTTTCTTCGCAGCCAAAAAATAGAAATCTTAGCGAACTTTTTACTTTACAAAATAAAATTCAGGTGAGACTGGCCTGACTGAAAACTACAATATTCCAGTGATGGTATGTTGTTAGCCAAGTAACATGGAGGTCAGGACATGCAAAAGTATAGGTGTGTTTGCTTTGCAACATTTGAAAGTATTCTGGGCAGGAAAAGCACACACCATGTTGGCCTGGCTTGTGGATGCCCTGACCAGTCAGTGTGTATTACATTAAAACTAGAGTAAAAGGACATCCAAAGATATCACAAGAATATGCACCCATGCCAGCAACCATTCTGGGTGTCATGCAGTTAGTGGGTAATGAAGAACAACTTGAAATGAACATGTAAAATGTTCACTTTAACACACAATGATGATGATATGCAGTATTTGCCCAGTTTGAAGCAGACACTTACATGTATACCCTACTCATGAAGATTCCATTATAAGTGTACCTGTGATCAAGATATTTGACCTAGGGACTTAGTTTTCTTCATAAAAAAAGTTTTAGACCTACCTACAGTCCATTCTTACTAACTTTAAAGCAGACGCACATGATACACAGATGCAGAGTATCTGATGAATGTTGTGACCCAGATACTTCACCTAATGGTCTGGTTTTGTTTCATGGCACACATAATTGTCTTCATATTTGGCTGAGCACATCTTTCTGCACCATATCCCACACAAAAAAAACGATGTTATAAGCTAGTGACATGAACTACATGATTTTATCACTATAACCCATGTATTTGACCTAGTTTCTAAAATGAAACCACCACATTGAGACCAAGCTGGAGTCAGTTTTAAGCAGATCTGGCCAACAATTTTTCAGAATACTGTATGCACACACATATCAATGCTGACATGCACACTTCACTAATCTTTATGTTTAATCAATGCGAAATAAATATCTGGAAATGTAAGCAGCATCAAGGCCATGCATGCACTATACATTAATTGGTCGTTATTATGTCCATCAACCATGGAAAGTTTAAAATTAATCTGATGGAACATGAGAGACTAGTTGCAGACAGAAGGATTGATATGGATACGAGGAATCCTGTACACCCCGTGCGGTATGTAAAGGCACATTTTTGCTCATAATCATGGAGTTATGGCCAGGAATGTATTTCCAAATATGTTGGTTATGAATTTCAATGATTAAATGTTTGGCATTCATCCCTGTCATTTTGGGGGCGGGGTTGTTTTTTATTTTTGTTTTTGTTTTGTCTTTGTTCCTTTTCAACATGTAAGCTCGCACATAAATCTTTCTGTTACTCACACAGGAGCCTATAAAGGGTCAGGGTCATTTGATCAGCTTGAATGAATTCATGAACCAAATACATGTGTACCTGAAAATACACTTTGTCCATAGCCCTGTTTCTTTGACATGGGTTTGGACCTTTTCTTTAAAATCAAGGTAATCTCCTGTTGTAACTTTCTTTGACTTGCATGGGAACCTAGCTAGTTGGTGACCAGCAAGTCGGAGTAAGTCAAAAGTTCCACAATAACTACATGAGAAACAAGATGTTTGGACAGCTATATACTTAACCTAGTGACTTAGTTTTACTGAGACAAGCACTGGACATATTTTTACAGATTTCTCTGAAAAATGAAAACCAAGAGGTTTGTGTGAACAGCCCATGCTCAGCTGACCTAACGATTCATCACACTTGTGGTTCTGTGAGCTTGGGATAGGATCAAGGTCACCCATCTGCTGAGTAAGTCTGACCTTCATGGAAAAACACTAACATGTGCAACATGAAGGTCCCAGTTCAAGTAGTTCTCAAGTTAAGCACTGAAGAGTAAAATTCATGTACATGTATGTTGCACTGTGATCCCAGAAATGAAGTCAAGGTCCCTCATGTACTGTCTTAGCATGACCTTCATAGAGAAACATGAACATGTGCAACATCAAGGTCCTAACTCAAAACAGATCTCTAGTTATCAAATGAACAGTAATTTCATGTCAGTTGTCCTGTGACCTTCTGAATGAGGTCAAGATCCATAAATCACTGGAGCATGACCACTTGCACAGAATTGGCAGACATTTCTAAAAGGTACATCCCTATCAAGTTTGACACAAATCTGGCCAAAATTATGTAAGTTATCACCATTACACAAAATTCTCATATTTAACTGTCAAACTTAATCTATTTAAAAGATTTTCACCAAGTTTAAGGTCCATCTGGCAGACACTTTCTTCAGAAAAGTCCAAAGTCTGAATCAGCATTGAAATGCTCATTTGAACAAACCTGGTCAAGACCCACACAAGGTACATTGCCACCAAGTTTAAAGTGAATCTGCCTGATGGTTTCTTTGAAGAAATCAAAATTGTGAAAGAGCATTAGAATGCCCATTAACTTACAGAGTAATCAATAGGAAAGGTGTGTTTACCGATAAGTAACCAAATTGAAAAAAAATCACTGAAAATCAGGTATCCATAGAAGTGCCACCTAGTGAACACCTTTGTTTGGCCCTTCCACAAGGAACAAATCCACCAAGTTTCAGATTAATCTGAGTGACAGTTCTGAAGAAGAAGTCCAAAATAGCAACTACAAAGGAAGATTTGCTTTAAAGCAAATCTGTCTGTGTGCCTTCAAAAGCTGCAAATATTAAATGGTACAACTTTTGTGCTTAGGTACTTCACATTCCATTAAGCTTATGGCTGGATGATATTTCCAAGTCCAAATAACCTTGACCTTTGACTTTTAACCTTTACAGGTCACATGTAAATTGCAAACATATACAGTGTTACAATATCCACAATTTACGTCCAACATGATTAGAATTGGATGGAAATTGGCCGAGTTATGGCTGGGTGAAACTTTCAAAGGTCCAGATGACATTGACCTTTGACCTTCAGAGGTCACATGTAATTTTCAAAATGTGCAGTGTTGCAATAGCTAAAATTTGAGCCAAACATGATTAAAATTGGATAAAAATTGACCAAGTTATGGCTAGAAGAAAGCCCCCATCGAAAGTGGCCTTTGACCTTGAGCTGACCTCTACCTGAAGTGAACCTTAACCTCAAAAATGACATCTTGGCCTAAAACTGACCTTTGACCTTGACATTTGAGATGGCCTTTACCTTGCTATGATCAAACTCCTATACACTCGGAACCACATCTACTATAGTATACAAGATATTGAAGATTTAAAACTTTAATTAGCCCTCATTTGCATAATTTTGAAAAGCATGACCTCTCATTACTTCCTCTATAGAAGTATAATTTTGCCAAGTTTGGAGTTTCTAATGTAATACTTTTTAAATAAAATGTCGGACAAATTTGTCTGGAAAGAGAGAGAGAGAAAGAGAGAAAGAAACAAAGAAAGAATTCCTAGAAAAACAATATGTCTGTGTTGGCACATAGACATAAAAAAGAAAAAAAAGGAAAGGAAGAAAGAAAGACAATATTTTTGAAAGTATGTAATGATATATAAACTACCATAGACTATGTCAACATTCTTTTCCATCTCATTCTTATGAACCAAGTAGTCTTCTAAGCATGGTACAACTTGTAGACTTTAGTCTATTCATATTTGTGCAGGCTTTGTTTACATTGAACACTGACCTGGCTGCCTGTAGCTTGTACGGTTCCTAACCTTGTAACTTCACTGCAAGGAAAACTACAGCTTCCTGTGGCATTCAGTTGAATCTGTTATGTCTTACCCTATTAATTAATTATGTGTTGTTCCAATTTTCTAAGTTACGTCTTGTCTGTCTTGTGTAAAAATGGCAAAAGCAGTCACACATGGCATTCTGTGTGCTACTCAGGGGCACACATACAGACAAGCATGCTGCCCGTAGCCTGATATCAAACCCAGGCTCTCTTATCTGGGCTAAAAGTATCAATTACCAAAGCGGGCCCCAGAATCTTGACTGATACAATCTTCAAAGCCTTTGGTACTTCACATTCCATTACGCTTGTGGCTAGTTTTAACAAAAAGGCCTGAATGAGCTTGACCTTTAATCTTTAGGCATTGCATGTAGATTACAAAAATATGCAGTGTTGTAATACCTACAGGTTGGGTCCAACATGGTTAAAATTGGATGAAAATTAAATTCACTGAGCTATGGCTAGATGAAAATTTCAAATGTGAAAATGACATTGACCTTTGACCTTTATAGGTCACATGTAAAATACAAAAATGTGCAGTGTTACCAACATATGAATCGAAGTAGAATTAATTGCCTGTACCTATAATATTTTTGGAGATATTCAAGATTTAAATTTTCAAATGGCCTTAATTTGCATAATTTTCAAAACCGTTGAACCTCTTTGCAAAAAGTCCAGGCTTCATGTATGGCAGTATAATCATGCCAAGTTTGGAGTTTCTATGTACAATACTTTTCAAATGAAATGTCGGACAAATTTTCGAAGGAAGGAAGGAAGGAAGGAAGGAAGGAAGGAAGGAAGGAAGGAAGGAAGGAAGGAAGGAAGGAAGGAAGGAAGGAAGGAAGGAAGGAAGGAAGGAAGGAAGGAAGGAAGGAAGGAAGGAAGGAAGGAAGGAAGGAAGGAAGGAAGGAAGGAAGGAAGGAAGGAAGGAAGGAAGGAAGGAAGGAAGGAAGGAAGGAAGGAAGGAAGGAAGGAAGGAAGGAAGGAAGGAAGGAAGGAAGGAAGGAAGGAAGGAAGGAAGGAAGGAAGGAAGGAAGGAAGGAAGGAAGGAAGGAAGGAAGGAAGGAAGGAAGGAAGGAAGGAAGGAAGGAAGGAAGGAAGGAAGGAAGGAAGGAAGGAAGGAAGGAAGGAAGGAAGGAAGGAAGGAAAAACAGTATGTCTGTGTTGGCACACAGACATAATAAGAGGATCATGATTATCCTGCTCTGCTGACAGGAGTCTGCTTTTATAGTATTGCAACACATGTACTCTAGTCTGTATGCCTAATACATGAATAGTGGTACCAAAGTTTGATATATAACAGAAGTCGAAAATAGCCTTGCACAAAAATTCGAAGAAGAGCATCATGATAATAGTGTGCATGTTCTGAACAAAGGGAGCTTGTTGCGATCCGCCACTCCCATTTTGTGGTGTGGTGAATAATACATGTAAGTCATGTGGCCTGTGACTGCATATGCTGACCACAGGCTTTGGATCGATGATTATCAAGATATAAGCTTATATGTCATTGAATTTTAATTTAATCTTGCATGTAAGGTCAAAAGGGACCATACCAAAACAAACCCCACACTGCAATTTCTTACTGATATTTAACAGGAACACGGGGCATAGGATCCACCATTACCAAGATACATTGTGATGAGCTAATAGGATAGTTTGACCATTCAAAGTCACTTCATCGAAAGTAACAAGCCCCAATGAGTAGTTTGCTACTAATGTCATCATCTCCTTCACAAGCATGGCAGAGGTCCACCTGCTCAACACCCATGGGCAAAATAAAAACATCCGAAGCACCAGTTTTTGAAAAAAAAGGTGAAAAATGTAAATAGAGGTACTGTATTGCCATAATTATATACATAGTAAATTTCTAGAATTCTGTTCAGCCATTCTGCAGAAGAAGCCGAATATAGCCATAACATGCAAAACAATCATGAAAAAAGATAAGAAAAAATTGCAACATATCCATATCATACTCACAAACTTTCATTGTCTAAAGTCAAGTTATATTCTGATAAAATTTCAAGCAAGTATGTTAAGCCGTTCTGGAGAAAAAGTAAAAAATAGCCTTACCAAACAAATTTTCATTAAAAAAAAGAAAAAAAATTGCATCACCACCTCGTGGTCAAAAGAACAACTAAGTGACCCCAAGTGACCCTATGTGTAATATCAGTCCAATTGCACAATAATAGTTCTTGACATGATTTTTTTTAAAAATCAATTAAAACATTCACAAATAAAAGAAAAAATATTGCATCACCATCTCCTTCCCAAAATTGGTAGAAGTCCACCTGGTGAACATCCATGTGAAAAATCAAAACATTCCAAGCACCAGTTTTTGAGAAGTCAAAAATGTAAATAAAATAGCCATACCATGCAGTGGTAGCACTTACCAATGGTTGCAAAGTTTGAATTCCCATAACTTCCTGAAAAATTAACATATCCATATCATGTTCACAAACTTTACTTATCTAATGTCAAATTATATCTTGATAAAATTTTGAGTAATTCTGTTCAGTTGTTCTGGAGAAGTCAAAAATAGCTTTAACACCCATAAATTCATTTAAAAAAATGCAGTACCACCTAGTGACCAAAATAAGAACTAGGTGACCCCACGTAACCCTATATGTAGTATAAAGGCAATTGGCCACATATTTCATGAGATGAAGAAACTTTATTTTTTCAAAAAATAAATTCAAAAAATTCCAGAAAAAGAAAACTTATACAGGTCCACCTAAGGAAATTTCATGTGCAAAACCAAAAAATCCTACAGTGGTTTTTGAAACGAAATAGAAAATTTAAAAAGTCTAATCATGGACAGACAGATGGACCGACGAACAGACAGATGACAGACACAAACAGATTCCAATAGCTCTGCTGACTGACAACTCAGCTGAGCTAAAAAAACATATTTATTTATTTATTTATTTATTTATTTATTTATTTATTTATTCATTAAAACCACAATCACTGAGGAAATGGCATTTATATACACACAAAGAGTATACAACACACACTATACCAAACATATGAGACATGGAAGTTTACAGAGACTCGTAAAAGTCAAAAGGCACAAATGAGTAATTTCACAAGACAGTGTTCGATGGAGCCCTGTCCATTATAGTGATTGTGGACAATGAGGGATCTCAGGGAGTCGGTGACGCCATCTGGGGTCAGCGGATCACTGAGATTATGTACCCAGCTAGTATCCTGCCATGCAAGGAGATCCAAGGGGAGACAATTTTTATCACACAGTCTGCCATTGACCCCAGTGTGGGCTTTCCAGTAATTATGTAGTTCAATAGCAAGTGGAAGAAAACTGAACGGGCGAGAGATTTAACCCTACTTGCTCTATTAATTAAGGAGGCGATGTCATGCATGACAGATTTGGCTACAGGAGGTTGATTTATTAAAGGCCTGCAGTAAATGGGAAAGATGATGCCATTTGCCAAAACAAAGACAACTCTTGACTCAAGCTGCTTCTGGCAGCCAGGTGATATGTTGACACCAATCATACCAAACATTAAGCAGGGGATACCAACGATTCTCCAGAGGTTAGCCTTAGCCCAGGAGCCCAACCCAGGGTATGCCATGCCATTTGATGCTAGTCTGTAAATCACCTGCCTGGTGGCAGCACACCTATTGCTCACATGTGAGGCAAAATATCCATCAAAAGAGAAGGTGACTCCCAGAATATTTATGTCGTCAACGGTAACAAGATGATGGTTGCCAAAGAACCATTGATGAGAAATAAAGTGAGTAGGACAGGAAAGGGCTTTGTGATGTAATGAACATTGTTTTGATAAACAGGAAAGTTCTGGCTGGCAAGATGTCATTTCACATATTACCATCCATTCCAACCACATCTTTTACAGTGGTTCCCCTCTCTAGCAGCCTCCCTGAACAACGGCCACCCAGCAAATGTGGCCAGAATTCCTTTGCATTAACCAATTTCAAATTTATCTCTCAATAAAGACCACCCCTCCAATGTGGCCAGCTGCTGCTATTCACATGCAAAAGCCTGATAAAATCCCCCTCAAACGCTGCCAGCAAATTTTGGCCAAGCATAAATTCCGCCGTGTTTACATTTTTGTGATTTCCATGATAAATACATGAGATCAGCGAATTGTGACACGAAGCAACTATTACCCATGATGCTCTATAATACAAAGTCAACCAATTATGACGAGCCATGCTGAAGGGATTGCTACCCATGATGCTCTAAATCTTAAAACAACAAGGTGTTACAAACCATGTTTGTGTATAAACACTGTGAAATTTGCTCTGAGCAATATATTCCTGCAATTACCAGACTACCCCGAAGATTACGGTAAAACTCAAGAAAGTCTTCGTCAAAGAAGTAGAAGGCCTTGACCCTGGAAAACAAGGTCAAAGTCATATGGCTTAGTGAGCAAGATGGGAATTCAAGGAAGCTTGCAAAGAACTTTGATGAGGGGCAGACACAGATCAACAACATTGTAAAGGCGAAAGATGACATCCTAGGCCAGTGGGAAAGTGGGGCGGCAAAAGATCAGAAGTTCCTCAAAGGAAGAAAATGCCTGAACGAAGATTTGAATGCAAAGATATTGGAGTGGTTCTGCCATGACTCTGGATGATGACTGGGAACAGGCTTTGCTCAACACTGCAGCCAGGAAGGAAGACAGTGATGATGAAAGCAAGAAAGAGAAGACAGTGATGATGAAAGCAAGAAAGAGAATGAGGAGCCTGTGCCCAAGGCAATCTCATTGAAGGCAGCATTGGACCATACTGGGGAACCGTGAGATCCTGCCTTGTCATCCAACAATGATGAACTTTTGAGCCTCATGATCAAGGTCCAGGATGTCATCAAGGCAGCCAAGCATTAGGCAACCGAGAAAATGAAACAGGTGAAGCTGCATTCCTTCTTCACACCAGTGTGCAAAACCACCATAGACTTTATGGCCTACAAAACACAAAACAAAACAAAAACAAGAGGGCTGTGTGAACAGCCCATACTCAGCTGACCTAGACATTCATCACATTTGCAGCTCTGTGAACTTGGGAAAGGATCAAGGTCACCCATGTTCTGAGTAAGTCTGACCTTTAAAGAAGAACACTTACATGTGCAACATCAAAGTTCAAGTAGTTCTCAAGTTATAATGAAGAGTAAAATTCATGCATGTTGCACTGTGACCCCACAAACAAGGTCCAGGTAATTCATGTACTGTCCAAGCATGACCTTCATACACAATAATTAACATGTGCAGCTAACTCAAAACAGATCTCAAGTTATCAAGTTAACAGTAAATTTCGTGTCAGTTGTCCTTTGAATTAGCATTAGAATGCCCATTGACTTGAACTTACATCAAAGTTCAAGTAGTTCTCAAGTTATAATGAAGAGTAAAATTCATGTATGTTGCACTGTGACCCCACAAACAAGGTCAAGGCAATTCATGTACTGTCCAAGCATGACCTTCATACACAATAATTAACATGTGCAGCTAACTCAAAACAGATCTCAAGTTATCAAGTTAACAGTAAATTTCGTGTCAGTTGTCCTTTGAATTAGCATTAGAATGCCCATTGACTTACATAGTAATCAATAGGAAAGCTGCATTGAACAATAAGTATCCGAATTGAAAGTCCTTAAAAATCAGGAATCCAAAGCAATGCCACCTAGTACACAACTGTTTGACCCTTCCCAACAACATATCCATCCCATTTCAGCTTAATCTGAGGGACGGTTTTGAGAATAAGTGAAAAATTGCAAAACCATACAAAAAATTCATAAAAAAATTGCAGCGCCACCTATTGAACAAATGGGGAACTGGGTGTCCCCGGGAGTGTCTATGTACGATATCAAAGCAATTGGGTGAGTGGTCTCAGAGAAGAATTTTTAAGGTTTGCCCAAAAGAAGAACAAAAAAATTCATAAAAAATCCAAAAATCAACAGAGCGTGACCATTTGAACACATTTGGTAAAGATGCACCCAAGACACATCCCCACCAAGTTTGAAATAAATCTGGCCAATATTATCAAAGTTATGACCATTACAAGAAATTCCCATGTTAAACTTTCCTATTAAACTTTTGTAGAGATTTTTGAAAAAAAAATCATAAAAAAATCCAAAATTCATTGGAACATCACCATTGGAACAAACCTGGTAGACACCCACCTAAGGTACATCCCCACCAAGTTTGAAGTAAATCTGGATGACGGTTTTGGAGAAGTTGAAAATGTAAATTAGCATTAGAATGCCCATTGACTTCCATGGTAATCAATAGGAAAGCTGCATTGACCGACAAGTTTTATTGAAAAAATCGTTAAAAATCAGGAATCCGCAGCATTCTCACATAGTGAACAACTTTGTTTGACCCTTCTACAAGGAACATATCCACAACGTTTCAGTTTAATCTGAGTGATGGTTCTGGAGAAGAAGTCGAAAATAGCTATAACACAAAAAACTCATAAAAAAATAGGAAAAAATTGCAGCACCACCTGGTCAACAAATTAAGAACTAGGAGTCCCAGGGAGTGACCCTGTGTGATATCAAAGCAATTGGGTGAGCGGTTTTGGAGAAGAAGATTTTTTTTAATTTACCCAAAAAAGAACAAAAAAATTCATTAAAAATCCAAAAATCACTGAACCGTGACTATTTGAACAAACTTGGTAGAGACCCACCCAAGGCACATCTCCACCAAGTTTGAAGTGAATCTGGCTGACGGTTTTTGAGAAGAAGTCGAAAATGTAAATTGTGGACAACGGACGGACGGATGAACAACGGACGGACGACGGACGGACGGACGAGGGACGGAGGACGGACGACGAACCCTCAAAAAACCTCAGCTGACTGACAAGTCAGCTGAGATAAAAAATTGCATGCCAACACTCCTTCGGAGTAACAGTTTCTCCACCCAGTCAGCTGGACAACGTGGATGCAAGTGTCAAGTGAAAAAATTCCTCAACAAGAAAAATTATCTTTGTCACTGAGCATCCCCAATTCATTCCATACCAGTCCCTGATTTTCTTGTATATTTTCCTAGAGTTAAAATAAAAATTGTGCTTTCAATTTCTTCATGAAAAAACTTTCACTGAAGTACCAAAATGCAACCTAACCATGCTCAAGTCACTGGTTTTATCCCTTGAAGGGCATTTCTGTTTGACTTGGTTCAAACATATTTAACCGAGTATGAAATACAAATTCACTTCTTGCATCTAATTTGTTGCTGCAGGTTGCAAAAGTGTGAGAAAGCCAACAGACACTATTTCAGAATTTATGACATTCTTTGACAGACATTTTTTTGTCAGAACAATTGGGCTTCCCAGGTCAATCAACATTTTAGGTCAATCTAAAGAATTTTTCAACACGTCTCAGCAAAACAGAAATTAATAGCATGCATTACAAGAGACAAGTTAAAAATTTGCATAACGCATAAATGGGTCGCGCATTTTTGGCATAACCTTTTTGGTTTGTGCAACCAATTTTGGCTTACAAGCAGAGGTGGAAAACAACTAACAGACAAACATGACCCCACGCCACACACAAATTGAATAGGCAAAATACTCTAGTCACCAAGTGCATTCTACAGCCTAAATGAACAGCACACTTGCTAGCTTGACTAAAGATCCCAAGTTGATTGCTGCATACTCATTTGTTTTGCACGATACGCTGGGTGGAACCATGTGCATTCCCATATGATCAAAAACAAGGCTGGGCGGAAGTAGTAAAGGCTTGACGTCAGGGAATTCCCCAAAATGAATTCATTGGTTTTGATGCATGCATTCATCAACAGTACAACCAAAAATATCGAAATGAAATCAAATCAAATCAAACTAGAACAGACTGATTTTCCAACAGAAAATCAAATGTCTCCCGGTGGAACACTTACGTCTCTGAATAAGCTACAGGCGATAACAAATTACAAATGACCAAGTTTGCTTGAAAATTACAATCCTATTTTAGCTCTCACCTAGATACATTACTTTAGCAATTTGCATCAAGTTCTTCAAGACTTATTGCAGAGAAACCAATCTCACATAAATGACCCTGTGACCTTGAGAATTCGCTCAAGGTCACCCAAATACAATCCCAACCTTGGTCTTACCTTGATACATAATCCTACCAAGTTTCATCAAATTCCATCAAGTTCTTCATGACTTATCGCACGGAAACCAATTTCACATAAGTGACCATGTGACCTTGAGAATTCGCTCAAGGTCATCCAAATACAATCCCAACATAGGTCTTGCCTAGATACATAATCCTGCCAAGTTTCGTCAAATTCCATCAAGTTCTTCAAGACTTATCGCACGGAAACCAATTTCACATAAGTGACCCTGTGACCTTCAAAATTAGGTCAAGGTCACCCAAATACAATCCCAACCTAGGTCTTGCCTAGATACATATTCCTACCAAGTTTCATCAAATTCTGTCAAGTCCTTCAAGACTTATCGCACGGAAACCAAGTGTTGAAGAACATGAACAAGAAGAAGAAGAAGAAGCGGAAGAAACGGGCACTAAACCAATATGTCCCCCGGCTTCCACCGGGAGACATAATTAAACGAAATAATGAAATGAAATGATCATGCACAGTTAAATTTTAATACAGATGTAGACGCAAACAATTTTTGGCGAGGGGAAAATGTGTTCCTTGGACTTCTCACCCGGCGACACGAGCATGCCTGCACTGTTGCACAAGGAGTCAACCTTGT
Organism: Hermodice carunculata; assembly: GCA_964020975.1. Classification (NCBI taxonomy): domain Eukaryota; kingdom Metazoa; phylum Annelida; class Polychaeta; order Eunicida; family Amphinomidae; genus Hermodice; species Hermodice carunculata. Next base: position 90,172,687 of record OZ026620.1, on the reverse strand, counting down.
CAACTTGTCAGGGCTTGGAAGTTTGAGAAGGCAGCACGTAACCTGGTAATACCTCTGAGTCATTCAAGTCTAGAATACCCACTAGATGACATGAGGACAATTGATTTGATGATAGGAGATAATATAACAGAAATGCACAATGTACTTTGCTATCTGAATCTTTGATAGTCAGGACCGATCTTTTTTTGGGCAAATGGAAAATGGGTTACGCCACCGCAAAACTGGGGCGGACCGTTAATTATTCCTATAAAACTTTAATTAGAGCATAATACATGGAGGCATTCTGGACAAATCATGGTAACGAGCCCTAATGAATATCTAATTAAAAAGCCATTTGCTCAAATTAGGTCATAGGGACACCAAATTCTAATCAGTATATTGTCATGCAAGATATTTATACTGTAAAATGTGAACAAAATATGTGGAAGCATTCTGGAGATATCATGGTAATAAGCCCTAACCAATATGTAATTAGGCTGCCATTTGCTTAAATTAGGTCATGATGACACCAAATTCTGATCAGATCATGCTGGTATACAAGACAGTCATACTATAAAATTTGAGCAAGATACATGGAAGCATTCTGCAGATATCGCAGTAACGAACCCTAACAAACATATCATTAGGCTGCCATTCCTTCAAATTCGGCCATGGTGACACCAAAATCTAATCAGTTCATTCTGGCATGCTAGATAAGCATACAGCCAAATTTGAGCAAAATACATTGGAGGATTCTGTCTGTTTTGCTGTAACGAGCATGTAATAAGGCGGTCATTTGCTCAAGTTAGGTCATCATGACACCAAAATATAATCAGTTCATCTTGCCAGGTAAGATAAACATATCACCAAATTTGAATAAAATACATGGAGGCATTCTGTAGATATCGCTGTAACGAGAATGTGCACATCAGGTCCGACATCTGGACGGACATCAGCACAGATGGATGGACAACCTGAAAACAAAAAGGGTCCTTTCCATGGGGTGGACCCTTAAAAATTTTAGGTAGGTACTGTGGCACTTTTGGGGGAAAAATGCTCAATTTCATTTTATTTTTATTGTAATTTCAATTGGCTTTTTACTGTGAATTACATAAATTTTAAATTTGTTCATGTACAAAATAAGACAATATTAACTTTTTGACTTTTCCTTTCAATGATAAAACAAGAGGCCCATGGGCATATTGCTCTGCTGGCAGCGTGGCTATACTACACCTACATCTTCATTTCAAAGTTAAGTTCTCAAGTGGCTTCTGAACATATAAAGATTACATGATTGAAGTGTCTCATTTGTCCACCAGATGGCACTTTGCTCCACACGCAATCATAGCTTATTTGTACAATAATTATTCATGTGATGGATATTGTTGCATGTACAGAGACAACAATGAGCGAGTCTTTATGTCCTCCGTCATCTTGGGCCAGATGATCAAGCTCAGATTATGTAATACAAGAGGCCCATGGGCCTCGTGCTGTGCTGACATTGCCACTGATGTCCAAGCTACACTCTGCCATTACAAATCACCTTTCAACTTTACAGGCATGGTGACCTCGCAAAAATATGTGAAAGTCACTGATATACGATGCAAGTCACTTAATTTCATCGGTCACAGATACCATTTGGACGGAGACTACTTCATGAAAGGTTATACATGTACTACAATAAGACAAACATTATGAGCTCAATATGAAGTTGATGAATCACTGTTCCAAACACCTTGAACTTAAAAAGTTTCCTCCAAAATGTCCCTATTTGGCCCATATTGGGACACAAGTTTGAAAATTGGTTTTGGATGCCACTCCCACCCCCATGCTCCTGGAAACACTGCGTGCCAAACTGGGCCGTGATGAATACTGCGCTCGGGTGTTGACATTATGGGTCTATTCAATTTACCAAAGTTATTTTGGAATGGAAACCAGTTCAATGAATTTTATTTATTGGGAAAACTGAAACTGGTTTTGCAAAACTGCGAAATGATGCATATGGTTTCACTGGGGAGGGAAATGGTTTCAAAAATGGCCAAAATACCAAAACCAAAGAACACTGCCGGGGAATGAACAGTTTCAAGAAACTGCTTTCAGTTTTAAGGCTGTATTTGATTCAGTAAAACCATTGTGGAACCGAAACCAATTTCATAAAACCATACATTAGTTTGCTAGAGAACCGAAACTAGTTTCGCGAGACTGCGAAACCTGCCTGTGAGATGGTTTCGCTGATGAAACTGAAACCAGTTTCATGTAATTGCCCATTGGATTGTGCCAAAACACAGAGAAACCAAAAATGGCGGAAGCAGGGTGTAGTAATCAGCCCGAGACTGGAGCTCATAGAGTGTGCTTTATCCAGTGGATACACTGTTCACCTCATGGCACATTGTTGTGCAATTTTTTTCTATAATTGCAAATAAAAATAAAAGGTTTTTATCTTTATGCATCATTTGGTTACCCAATAAAAATGAACTGATTAATTCATTTGATTATTACTCAATTCAATACACAACGTACTTTAATCTTTACTTTACTGCTTATATAATCTGTACAGAATGATCAATTTGGATTAATTTATTAAATTATAATTTCATTAATTTGCAAATTGGTTAATCAAGTAAGCAACAATTTAGGTCTAATGAGCGAATTATATAAGCTTAAATATATTTTTATGAATTTTTCAAATGGTTACTTACCAAAACAATTTCATTAATACATTCATCACTTGGCTTAATCCAGAAGTAAATGGTCTGTTTAAGTTCCTAAGTAAACAATTGAAATTAACCAATACCACAGTGATTAATGTTATACTGTAAATCCTTCATCAGGCATAGATTAACATGCTATTAGGCTGAACTCTTTCAGTGCCAAGTTTTGCACTGAGTCAACAGCTTTCATTGGTGCGCTTTTGGCGCAAAAATACACCGAGTACATTTGTAGCATCTGTACCCATTGGCCAGCGAATAATTAAACCGGTTTCAAACATTATCGAAAAAGCAATCAACAATGTTGTGAATACATTTATGTGTTGATGACTCTGCAACTCCAAATAAATCCGCTACTTCTAGAAAGCCATGTGTGTTTCCTACGTAATAGAAAAACACCAATGCCTGCTTATAGATATCGATGCTTGGTTTTACGCCACTATGCCCGTCTTCTTCAAAAGTAATTAATCCATTAAGTTCCTTGGCCTCTAAGTGTTCCCCTAAAGTCTTTAATGTTAAAGCAAGGAACTATGTCCTCTACAAATCCATGGACTGGTGGCTTCCATGCTCTAGGTAAAATAATGCCCCCAGGGATGTTTACTGTATCAAGCATCACAATGTCCATCATATGGGTATTATCTTCTAAACTTTTTTGCACTGTATGTTCAAGAGTATCATCAAGCATTTCACTGATGAAAAACACTTCTACTACTATATTTGTTGCCATGGCTGGAACATGCTCAAGACTTGACAGTGAGCAAAACACATGTAAAGATGTGTAGGCATTTGGATTTCTCAAAAATGTTATACTTTCACTAGTATAAGATTTTTGAATAACCATTCATTCAAATCGCCCAGTTTAACAAATCAGGTTTTCTATGTAGGAAAACTATTCATTTGTTGCACACAGTTTCATAAAACCAGTTTCAGTTTGGGGGAAACCATTCATTTGTTTCAAGAAATTGAAAGAAACCAGTTTTGGTTTCAGCCCAAACGAATGATCAGTTTCATAAAACTGTGATTCCATCATGAAACCTTTTGGATGTCAACCAAATGACCAGTTTCTAGATAGGTTTCAGGCAAACCTTCAACGAAACTTCCAATTCGTATACTGAGGGGAAACTGTAGAAACTAGTTCTGCAAAACCGAAACCCGTTTCAGGTGAATCGAATGGACCCTAAGAAACTGGAATGGTTTTGAAACCGAATTCCACGTTCGGAGAAACCATCATTAGTATACTTCAGCGCCTATAGACGACCAGCAGGTGGTACTTTCAAAATTCGATTGAAAAAAGCATTTGAATTTCTGGTAATGGCTTAAACTAAAACCTGCGCGAATTTTATGAAACTGTCTATGCCATTATTCAACGAAACCCGTAAATCGAATATACCAAACTAAAGGCTGCAAGAGCTTTGCAGCCTACTACTGCAGCAAATTACCAGAATTGAGTCAGGGTGATAGAGCATTTTGAACAAATTTGGTAGCTGTGTGAACTCAACTGGCCGAAAACATGTCCTCCTGCACGTAACCTCCTCGCCACCCTTTAAATTCTAGATTTTGAAGGCCTGCTCTTGAGCCTGTGCCACAGTTACCTAAGTTCTGACGTACCCGTCGTCTCGCATCAGCATTTCATTTCCCACTGGGCCACTGTATCAATTTGCTGAGCAAGCAAGAGAGCACAGAAGTTTGTTAAATAATTTCTGAGGGCCTACTCTACTTCCTGTGATTCCTGTCGTCTCCGTGTAGCATTCGATCCTCAGCTCTGATCAACTTACTCCAGGATCCCAATCAACTTTCACACCACGTGCTAAACTTGATGGAAGCCGAGTGCGCCAGCAACAGTACTGTACAAACCGTCTGCTGCTGCCCTCTATTGAGACAGACTGTTACTGTTCCATGTCGGTGAATACTCTCTCTCTCTCTCTCTCTCTCTCTCTCTCTCTCTCTCTCTCTCTCTCTCTCTCTCTCTCTCTCTCTCTCTCTCTCTCTCTCTCTCTCTCTCTCTCTCTCTCTCTCAAGTTGTTCCAAACTTTTCTTGGAGACAATACACATCCCCTTATACAACTGGTTACTGTTCTGGTGGAGACACAATTCTACCTCCATGCTCTTTTGCAACCATTTTGTATGCATAATAAATTGGCTTGGACTGATTTCAACTGCTAGAAGTTTGGCATATCCTTCATCAAACTTGCCATAGTACGGTACATATGCCAGCAGTTGGAAGCACGCTGCTATCTCTTATGGTTGTCAAAATGTTCAAATTCACAGTATTCAATGAAGACAAAGCATGCTGAATATACCTTACCTTCCTGGACACACATACAATTTGCCCATACTGATAAAGCGATTTTCTTCCAAACATGGTACAGATTGAGGTCTCAATCCAAC